>LPNX010495515.1:250562-265270 GCA_001517045.1 Pseudotsuga menziesii | reverse complement strand
TGGCTTGCAGCTGTGAATGCTTTTCATTAATCAAAGAGTAATTAGATAGATAATTACAATGAAGTACAATGGCTTTAATAGCCACAAGCAATTCGAATCCATGTGAGGAAATTCGAATTGATAAGACTCTACTTGACTGTAGATAACCAAGACCTTGTCTAAATCACTGTCGGAGGACTCAATAGTTAACTGACCTTGTCTAAACCATAACTGGAGTTCATCGAAGTTCTAAAACACAACTCAAGTGTTACATTCAGTGTTGACTAAGGCTAACTAACTGTGGTAGGTGAGAAATGCGCCCCTCCTGAGTTCAGTCAAGTAAACCTAGCGCTAACTGAATGTAGAGGACTAGAACTGAATGTAACTGACTCCTAACTTAGCTTAACCAGTCATCAACGGAACTGAACTGACCTTGGTTGGTTTCGGCACTCCCAGTGGCTCCTAAATTGTAGGGATTGGTCTAGGAGGCTCCTAAACTGATGCAATCAAGTCCAAAAAGTGGTAGTGAGCCTCAATTAGTGTTCCCCACACTTTAGTAACTGAAACATGTGTTCCAATTAGGCCAAGTGGACCCAATGGTGTTAATGACTATAAATAGACTAGATGGACTCCCAATTTAGACATGAATCATGATTTAGACATATGACCAAATTGGACAAGGGAGGATTAATAATCCTAACAGTCCCACAAACAAGGGGGTCTAATACACCAAATTGGTGTCTCGCTTGGTGGTGACCTTAAAAATAGATTATTATTATTATTATTATATTAATATTGGTATCTAAAATGGTTATCTACATACATGATGAAAGGATTTTTTTTTGTGAAGTTTAATATGAGGTAATTTTTTTTATGAAGAATCTTATTAGAATTGGTATCTAAAATCATCATCCACATGTAGCGATTGAAATGATCTTTCTTGTGAAACCTAATATGAGGTAAATTTATCATCTTCATGTAACACGATATGCCTCCAACCCCTTTATGGTAGGATACAAAGAAAAAGTCCAAATAGACCATAAGACAAATCCTTTTATGTTAGGGACTTCAGATTCTTTATCATCCTAAGTTTTAACAAGCAATATAATATGAAATTTACTTGAGAAATTCACACACACAAGGATTTGTCTTGCATGGTTAGTATAGGATTTGTTTCTACCCTACTCTAGAGGGATTGGAGGCATAGCTTATAACATGAAGAAGAAAAAATTTCCTCATATTAGGCTTGACGAAAAAGATCATTTGAATTAGTACTAATGAATAGAGATTTTAAATACCAATGCTAAGAAGTTTTATATAGTCGTAAGTTATTTTGTGCCTATTAATTCTATCTTTTATAAGAAACATAATCTAGATATAAATTATCATTGCAATGACTTATAAGATGATATTTATAGTCTAAGAAATGAAGGGAATATCCTCTTGCTAGGAGACTTTAATGCTAGAACAATTAACCAAGTTATTATCTTAGGCAGTGATTCCAACCCTCATCCTCTATGGCTAAACAAGGACCTAGATTTAGCTAGAAAATACAAAAGAAAATCTAAACATTTGGTTGAGAATTTGTTCAATATTGAGTTGATCAAGCTTTATGGTTCTCAAAATATAATATATTGCAATGGTCTTATGAAGTGGTTGAAATCCAACCATATGGCTTGTATTCATGGGATTGGCAATAGTGTCATAGGTTATGTGATATATGATAACCCCAAAATCCAACCATATGACATGTATTCATGGGCGTGTCAATAGTGTCATAGATTATGTAATATCTGATAACCCATATACAACCAAATAGTAATTTTTGACATCTTAAATGACCATGAGGATGGCTTAGACCATAGACCTTTAACCCTAACTCTAAAATTTTCCAGGAACATAAGATCCATAACAGAGAATTCTAATAACCAAAAGCACTTAATCTTCGATAAAAATAAGGATTTAAATATTGAATTAAATTTATTGTTAAATAAGGATTTAAATATTGAATTAAATTTTTTGTTAAATAAGGACAATATTGAAGACCTCTATAATAATTTTACCACAACCTGAGCTTTACTTCCATTAAGAAGTTCTCTATCGAGATGTCGTGTTAAAAGGAAAATAGAATGACCAACCCTTGGTATGATAAAGAATGCAAGAATGCTAGAAAATCCATTAGGTATCCTTCTAACAAGTCCTGAAAATGCAACAAATATATAGGTAGAAATCCCTAATTAAAAGAAAAAGATGTACTATATAAATAGAAGGCAAGAGAAGCTTTTGCACCTCTCTAAGCTAGAACCTATGAAATTCTAGAGGAAAACCCTAAGTTGTAAAACTAAAGAAAATAATCTGATTTCCTTGAGGGATTGGAATTCCCACCTTAAAACTATTTATGAACCCCCTAGTGTCGTGGACAACATTCAAACCATTTATACAAAATAAGTTATTTTTATTTAGAAGACCAAGATTTTGGAGTTAAGTGGCTTGCAAAAGGGAAAGCTAAGGAAATGAAATGACATAAATAAGAAATATTAAAATTGGTGGTCCTGGCCTCATCCCTCGCATCCACAAACTATTCAATTTAGTAATCAAGTAGGGTTTCCCTAAACCTTGGACATAAAGCTCCGTTGTTCATATTTTTGAAAGCGGGGATGAAACATTCTTTATAATTATAGGACCATTATGATTTGACCCATTTTATCCAAGTTATATATAATTATTTTGTAAAACAAGATTAGTGTATGGCTAGAAATTCATGGGAAAAGAAATAAAGGACAAGTCAGATGTAGGAATTATCATTAAATTGTGGACCACCTTGTCATGCTTAGGACCATTGCAGAAGAATGTCACAATAAGAAAACCAATCTTTTGTGCTGCTTGGTTGACTTCAAAATCATTTGAGCCAATGACCAAAACTAGCTTTTGAAAATATTAGAAGAGATAAAATTTTCTTTTGAGTTGAGAGTTATTGTGATAAGGCTGTAAGAGAAGGTTATTGCAAAGTTTAGGAACTTTGAGGGTTGGTCAGAAGAAATAAATTATAATACATGAGTCGAGCAAGGTTTTCCTTTGTCCCCTGCTCGTTTTGGTATAACCTTGCCAAGTCTGAGAAGGGTGTTTGGAAATATTAGATTGTGTGGAAATTCTTGTAGTTGGTATAGTCATCATCTATATGATATATTTTTTTGATATTGTTCTTATGGTGTGTAGTCCCTATGATCTCGAAAAGAAACAAAAATATATCAATGATTTTTACTCTAGTACAAGTATGATTGGTAACAATAACAAAACAAAGGTCATGATAATCAAATCCAAAAATATCACTTATGTTGATATCATGTATGACAACAACATCTTCGAGGAAGTGAATTCATATAACTATCTTAGAATAGATCTTCATCTCAAGATTAATTGGAATTATAGCATTGTGAAAATGATAAATGGAGGGTATAAATATTATTATGAACTTGAAAATAGTTACAAATCAACAGACCTTTGGGTTTGGGATATTAATAAGAAACCCCTCTTTGAGCCTCTTGTCACTCATGTTATTTTAATATTTGAATGTGAAGTTTGAGCTACAACATATGTAGAGTATCATGGAGAAGGATAGAGAAAATAAAAAATCATTTTATAAAATATGATCTCAATATTAAAATCAATACACCTTATCTTATCCTCCTCATAGAAGCAATTCTCCCCACCATTTAGAGCATGAGTGTGACACCACCAGAATTAATTATTATTATTAATTCAGTTGGAAATATTTTATTATTTTTGACAAAAAGTCAAGAATAAAACATTTTGTAATCAAAATAATTTTATTTAATAAAATATGTTGAAAGGGGGACAAGAGTGGATATAGCTATTGTAGAGTGTTTGCTGACCCACAAGTGAAAAAAGACAAGTGGCAAAATCCACTGAGTGAGAAATCAGGATGCAGGAGGCATCATCCCCTAAAATCAGGTCACAACTCTTAGTTGAGTGCTAAAGAGTAGGAGGCTCATAAATGACCAAGTTCTAGGCAGAGTACTATAAATTAGTATGTCCATAAGCAACAAGAGGGTAGCATTGGACGTGAATTAAAAATTTGTGAAATGCAAGAGATGGTTCATTGAGATTTTTCTCTTGTGGTTCATCGAACAGGCTCGGGGGTTCTGGAGCAAGTAGCTTGGCTGCTCTCGGAGTTGGTTGGGAGGAACAATGTTACCACTCTTGTTTTCCCAAAGCATTGGTTCCAGGTTTCTACTTTACATTTTAATGTTGTAGATTATATTTTCCTAGATTTGTAGTTTGCTAAACTCTAAGTGTTATCGATTAATTTATGGTTGTTATACTTGTAACTACTGGAGAAAAATATTTAGCTTTCATATGCACAGAAGTAGCTATATTCGTCTGTTTATTACCTGTATGCATCGTTGTTCCAAATATCTTCTCACACTGTATTTTTAAAGTTATGTTAGCGATTAGTTTTATAATGTTTGGTTATAATACTAGATCTGTATTCTTTTAAGTAGACAAATGAATCCAATTTAAGCAACGAGTATCTAAGAGTAATACATAAATTTCTAATGTTAGATTAAAATTAGTATATAGATCTATAGCTTATAGCTTAAACTATAGACAGGCATCTCTTTAAAATAATAATCGTAGTATTATAACATAGGAATTTTATCTAAGTTTTAAGTATCGATTAAAAGATCTGTATACGAAAAAGCATGGAAGAAATATAGTAAGTATTTACATAGTAAAAACTATAGTAAGACTATATAGATTCATTTATTTTACAAACAACTCCCTTTATATACAGGTATCCTAGAATACCGTTATTTTTCCCTTAACCTTATAGCTTTGCAAAGAACAGGCTCGTGGATCGAAGACCTTAGTTTTATTTGTAAGCAGATTTTATACTCTACAGTATATCTTAAGGGTCGCTTTTTTTTAACACCATCAAACATATTAGACTACTTACAAGTCACGGGATCAAATCCCTTTCAAAAGTATAACTTAATTAGTGGATCAATTCTATAATCCATTAACAGAAAATAAACAACATAAAATCTATCCAAATCTAATTGATACCAAAAACCCTCATATTTACTCATTATGACAGAGGAATTGGCGTAGGTCCAAGACCACCTCGCGGTTGCCAAACGAAGTATTTAATATTCTAACTATAACTTTTAAAAGAATAGCTTACAGTTTAAATTAAATACAATCAACATAGAGGCAAAGCCTCGTAATCCCAGTTTAAAGATCTCCTACTGAGGTTGCCGGATCAAATCCCATAACCACTTGGGATTAAAAACCATGGATAGAAAATCCTTTTTTAACAACCACTCACAGGTTCTAAGTAACAATCACGAAAATAAAAATACGATCCTGTAGATATCTCATCTGTTATACTAATAGAAAAGGGTCAAGCCATGTAAGTTAACATTTAAACAAATAAAAATAAAAGTAAATAACTACCTATAGAATCACAAGGGTAGTAACAACCCGTATTATTTCCAACAAAGAGAATATACGACGGCTGTGAGACTATCATTAAGTATCAACACTTTTAACAGCGAGAGTTCATACACACACACACACACGAATATATATATATATATTAACAAAACTATGTAAACACTTTCTTTTATGTCCATAAGACCATTCCAGATGGCAGCTGAGGGTTTATATATACACCCCACATTAATCTTTAAAAAAAAACATATAAATTCATTAAGCAGTCCAAGATGGTCGCAAAACTATTTCAAAATGGCTACCATCTCTGCGCATGATATATATTCCTTTATATAAGCACAAAGAATCATTACAGAGTTATAAACATTAATAGGTTATTAACCATCGAATGTTACAGGCATTAAAACCATCGAGGATGGTGGCCTTGTTTCTTAACTCAAACAAACACATAGGTGAAACCCTAGTTCCAATTTCATCAAGCTTTGCCACAATGAAAGTTGTGAACCCACAAGTAACCTTAACGCAGAGACTAGCTTGTTTAGGAAACTTATCTTAAAGTTGCAACCACCTTATGAAACCTCGCTACCCTGCCTTCGGGACCTGCAACTAGCAAGTAAAACAAAGTTAAAATTTTCACAGAGTAAAGGAATCGGTAAAAATATTTATAAAACAAATGAAGTTCAGAACACTTACACTAGTTTCCTAAGAAGCGGGCCTGGGAGAAGGTGACCCTGTCGCCTTCCTCCCATCGCCAAAAACCTGCAAGACGAACTAGAGGAAGTTAGGTTTAAACTATTAATATTTTATAAATAGAACCTGTTAGAAATTATAGGGTCAGAAGTTCTTACTATGAAGTTCGGCGTTGGTGTCCAAGGGTCGGATCCTCAGAACGCCCAGTCTGCAAAAAGAAATTATTATCAGGAAAAAGAAAACCAATAATGACAATGTACCAAACCGAAGATTGCAGCAAAAGTTTTCATTTACATTACCTGGTAAAGAAAACCGTGCACTAGATGGAAATTTTCAACAGTATGTTGGAGCTCGGGCTGGACAGTCCACCAAAGAGGTGAAAATTCCAGAGTACTCGCCACCTCAGAATGAACCAGAACCGGTAAATGCTGTGAAAAACTCGTGGAAGAAACCAACATACAGTTGTAGAGCCTGGCTCTCGGTCGGCTTCCAACAAACAAAACAACAATAATGCAACCCTTAGACCAAGTGAAAGGTCTTACAAACCCTATGCAACTCATCTTTATCACCATCCAGGTGTAGGGCGGGTTTGAGTCCCGTACTGCCATGCTATCATTACAACCCAAAAGTTCCATTTAATTGCATAGACAGTTTTATTACAACAAATATAATTGCAAATATAATTCTTGGATATTGCACTAAATACAAACTATACCATAAACCAACGTGGGATCAAACCTTTAATCATATGCCAAACAAAACCATAGGACATGCAAGTCAAGCCTGGTACAAAACCATAGTGCAACAACATGTAATGCAAACATTTACACTTTGGGTTATGGGACTAATGCCATCATGGTCATGGCTAGTCACTTACCCCTCCCATGTTGTTCAGGGAAAGTCTTAACATAAGAGTTAGGATAAAACATAAAACCTTTAAATATATATATTATGCATAACCATAAACTTAGCACAAGGCTTAAACAAGTTCCTCCACCCCTTGTTAATTATAGCATGGAACCTTGTTATAGCATAAAACAATAGTATAAGCATGTTTTAAAGATAGGTTTGAAAACCATGAACAATTATAAAACATTGATGACAATATTTATGCCACAGAGGTCTAGGGCCTCCTTTATTGCCTTAAAACTAGAAGATTCCATCATGAGTAAATAACCTTGTCATCTTTATTCAAATCACATATAATCTCTGCATGTCAAACATGCTTGTACAAACCCTAAGTCTCATACTTAGGGGCAGGCCATTACATCTATGGTAAGGCCAAATCCATGTAAGAAAAACATTAAAGGTAAATGGCAGGCTGGGTCAAGACAGGTATAGTCTCCCACGCCTTAGGCTAGGCCAGCCTAACTTAAAGACAAACTTTTAAATAAACATATTTAAACAAAGTACAACACCTAAAGGAGTATGGTTGAATGTTCCATAAGGAATTGGCCATCATAATCATCAACAAAATATGTCATTAGCAGCAGGATATCAGATATTAGAGCCAACAGTAAAATAAACTTAGAATGTTGCTAAAGTAAAGGTAAAACTAACACATGTAATTTTTTTTATGTACGATTTTTAAGTGTGTTACATAATGGTATCAGAGCATGATTTCAACACTAGGCCTGAATAGGATTAGCACAAAACTGCTACAGAAAAAAAACAAACTAACTCTTGTTTATTTTTGAAAATTATCTTACAAACAACAAAGAGAAGTACAAATATATTTTGCAGGAAACATGGCAGATGCAGGAATGTCCGCAGAAGAGGAACGTCCCCGGAACAACCTTTAAATAATGAAGAGGGTAACTTAAGGGATGGAGAATTCTGGGTATATCTAAATGACAGTCAGGATAATAAATTTGAATTAAAACGGACTGTTAATGAACTAAGATCTAAATTGAGAAAGGTTAAGGAAGATAACGAGCGAATTCTAAAGGCTCAAGAATAACTTAACACTATTTTGTTGGAAACAATTCATAATGAAGAAAAAGATAAAAATAAAAAAATATGAACAAGAACTACCTAAAACTGCCCCGTACAATAAACATAAGGGTAGGAAGCTGGAATTTTCTAGCCATAAACCTGACACTTCAAGTGAAGAGTCAGTTAAACACCACATAAAATCGTAAGAGTCAAGCAAAAGCAGTGACGATAATAAAGAGAAAATAAAATATAGACCCTATGAGGAAATCTCTGGGGAGTTCAAAAAAATTAAACGACCCATGTTTAATGGGGAAATCGAGAAGGGCAGAGAGGTAGAGTCCTACCTGTCTGGAATGAAAAAGTACTTCCAAATATATAATTACTTAGATGATTTGAAGGCTAAAATGGTCATCTATAAAATGACCGAAAAGGAATATATATGGTGGCGAGACATAAATAAAGTTAAGGGTATAAAAGAGAGGTATGTAACCTGGAAAATGTTTAAGAAACTCTTGAAAAGAAAGTACTTATCTGAACAGTATTATGAAGAAAAAGCAAAAGATTTTTATGAACTAAGGCTTGGGGCCATGATGATGAAAGAACTTTGTAGTAAGTTCTTAATCTTACTTCATTATGTTCCATATATAATTGATGAGAAACCAAAGATACAGTGATTCCTCAGTTGTTTGCCACTCATGTTTAAATAATGGATTGAATATGACAATCCAAAGATGCTAGAGGAAGCGATGAGGAAGGCAAATTTATGTTATGACCATAATAAGAATAAAAGAGAAAATATGTCAGCTTGGAAGAACAAAAGGACAAATAATTATGATCCTAAAAAGAAGCAAAATAAATTCCATAAAAATTCAAGGAATAACCACAGGGGGTACCAGGGCAATAATTATAAAAAATTTAAACCCAAAAACTTTGTTGTAAAAGAACCTTCAAATGTTCCTAATAAAAACTCGGCACAAAAAGAACCTCTAAAATGCTAGGAGTGTGGAGGGACACACTACTTTAAATACTACCCAACAAGTAAAAAGAATTTTAATGTACATTCTCTACAAGAAGCAGTCACGATTGGAGACATGGCAAGGAGCATGCCCAGAATTTGCGCTGTGCTAGAAAATCAGCAAGCAGAACACCAGAGCTCTATGGTAGAAAATGAAGGTATGATAAACAACCAACCTATCTCTATCTTAATCGATCCAGGCACAAGCCTGAATTATATTTCACCTAGAGTAGTTGATTTATGAAAATTGGTACCTAAATATTTTGATAAGTAATGGCTAGTACAATTAGCCACATGTACAAAATGAAAAATTACAAGCCTTGTTAGAAATTCTAAGTTAATGTTGAATGTTTTCCTTACGCATGTGAATGTAAATGTATGTCCTTTAGGATCCTATGATTTATTAACAGGAATGGATTGGCTAGAGGAGCATAAAGTTTTGCTAAATTGTTTTGATAAAGCATTTACATGTATTGACAATAACGAAAATAATATAAAAGTGAAAGGAATTCCTAGGATGGTAACCATTAGAGAAATCTATGCTTTGCAAATGAAAAGATCAGTAAGAAAAGGATGTAAAGTATTCACAATTTATATAATGAATGATAAGGGAAACGATATTAAACCTAATCTAGAAGACATACACGTTTTAAAGGAGTTCGAAGATATCTTTTCGGAAGAAGTCCCCAGACTTCCTCTGAAAAGAGATATAGACTTCACAATTGATCTGATACCTGGAGCGGTACCAACATCGGAAGCTCCATATCAAATGAATATAATAGAACTCATAGAACTAAAATCACAACTACAAAAACTAATCGATAAAAAGTACATTCTACCAAGTGTCTCCCCCTGGGGAGCACTGATCTTGTTTGTGAAAAAGAAAGACTAAACACCAAGATTATGTATTGATTATAGGCAATTAAATAAAATGACTATTAAAAACCGATACCCACTTCCTCGAATAGATGATCTATTCGATCAGTTCCGCAAAGCAACTATCTTTTCAAAGATAGACATGAGGTCGGGATATCATCAAGTGCGAATTAAAGATGGAGATATATTTAAAACAACATTTAGGACCTGTTATGGTCACTGTGAGTTTGTCCTAATGCCTTTTGGGTTGACAAATGCACCTCCTACGTTCATTTGTTCAATGAACATCATCTTAAGTAACTATCTAGATAAGTTTGTGGTTGTCTTCATTGACGACATACTAATTTACTCTAATCATGAACAAGAGCACTAAGAACATCAAAAATAGTTTTACAAGTACTAAGAGAACTGCAAATTTACGCAAAATTCAGTAAGTGTGACTTCTTTAAAGATAAGATTCAGTACCTCAGACATGTAGTGTCCAAGGAGGGAATCTCAGTCGATCCAGACAAAGTAAAGGCCATCATGGAATGGTCGGTTCCTAAGAACGTATTTGATATCATATCATTCATGGGGATTACCGGATACTATTGGAAGTTCATTGAAGGATTCTCAAAGATTGCCTACCCCATAACCTCATTACAAAATAAAGGTAAAAAGTTTGAGTTTGCTAAAAAGTGCGAGGAAAGTTTTAACAAATTAAAACACTTATTAACCACCGCCCCGATCTTAAAGATTGATGATCCATTCAAGGATTTCATCGTATGTACCGACGCTTGCAATGAAGGGTTAGGTGAAGTCTTATTACAAGACAATTATGTTGTGGATTATGAATCCAAAAAAATAAAAGATCATGAGAAAAACTATGCAACACTTGATTTAGAACTTGTTGCTATAATTCGCACCTTAAAAATGTGGCGACGTTACTTAATTGGAAGAAATTTTTTACTTATGTCAGACAACATAAGCCTTAAATATTTATTTAATCAACAGAATTTGAACACAAGACAATCCAGATGGATGCCCTTTCTAAGCGAGCATGACTTTGAAATAAAACATATTAAAGGAAAAGAAAATAAAGTGGTTGACGCTCTAAGTCATAACGTAAATTTACTGTTTGCAAGCAGTAGCTATGAATCTGATTTGGAAAATTAGATTCTAAGTGCTAAAATTTCTGATAAAGAATATCAATTGTTAAAGGAAAAGACTGCTTAAAACGAACAAAATCAAGTACAAAACAGATTTCCTCCTAAACCAACAAGGACTATTGTTGCATAAAAACATGTTGTACATACCAAACATCGCATATATTAAACTAAAAGACATGGATGAACTACATAAAAGACCATACTCGGGGCATCCGGGTTATGAAAAAATGATTACTATGATCAGAAAATATTTCTTTTGGCCAAATATGAAAAAGGAGGTGGCTTAATACTTAGCTCGTTGCCTTGAATGTCAACAAGTTAAAGCAGAGCATCCACATCCCACGGGATTGTTGCAGCCACTACCCATTCTAGAATGGAAGTGGGAGACAATCAGTATGGATTTCATCACCAGACTGCCCAACAATTTCAGACAACATGATTCCATCATGGTTGTGGTTGACAAATTAAGTAAAGTGGCTCATTTTATACCTATTAAATCTACCTATAAAATTGTTAATATTGCGGACATATTCATGAAAGAAATATTCAGGCTATGGCGTGTCAAAAGTAATAGTCTCAAACAGAGACGCAAAGTTTATAGGTAATTTATGGAAAGCCTTGTTTAAAGGTTTGGGCACCCAGTTAAACTTCAGTATTGCATATAATCCACAAACGGATGGGAAGACTGAAAGAGTAAATCAAGTTCTAGAATACATGCTAAGAATGTATGTTATGGACAAACCAGGTAAGTGGGAAGACTACCTACACTTAGTTGAATTTTCTTATAATAATAATTTCCAAGTTTCTGCAGGTATGAGTCCATTTGAAATATTATATGGGTGCAAGTGTAATACTCCAATATCATGGAGCAACCCTGTTGATAGATTAATGTTAGGACCTGATTTATTAAAATAAATGGAGCTAACCGTGTAACATGTACAACAAAATTTGAAAGTTGCCCAAGACAGGCAGAAGAGCTATGTTGATCTAAAAAGAAATCCTAGAGAGTTCCAGGTGGGTGATCATGTATATATAAAGGTAAAGCCCAAGAAAATCTCTTTAAGACTGGGCAAGTATTCAAAACTAGCACCTAGGTATTGCGGGCCATTTGAAATTTTAGCTAAAGTGGGGTCGGTCACATACCATTTAGTCCTACCACCAAATATTAAAGTTCATAATGTATTTCATGTTTCTATATTGAAAAGATATATTCATGATAATTCTCATGTGATTAATTGGAATGTAATCCAGGTGAAACCCGAAGGAGAGTTCCAAGTGGGGCTAGAGTGCATTCTCGACAGGAGAGAACTTTTACTCTAGAACTGTACCATAGGGAAAGTCAAGGTGCAATGAAAGCACCTTAGTCTAGAAGAAGCTATTTGGGAGCTGGAAAGTAATATGCGGGAGGCATATCCAGACTTGTTCCAAGAAGATGTAATAGAAGAATGAAACAAAGTTATAACATCGATGATAGTGTTATCTTCTAAGGGGAGGTGTATGTAACACCTCCAAAATTAATTATTATTATTAATTATGTTGGAAATACTTTATTATTATTTTATTATTTTTGACAGAAAAGTAAAGAATAAAACATTTTGTAATCAAAACAATTTTATTTAATAAAATATGTTGAAAGGGGGACAAGAGTGGATATAGTTGTTGAAGAGTGTTTGCTGACCCACAAGAGGAAAAAGACAAGTGGAAAAAACCACTGAGTCAGAACTCAGGATGCAGGAGGCATCATCCCCTAAAATCAGGTCACAACTCTTAGTTGAGTGCTAAAGAGTAGAAGGCTCATAAATGACCAAGTCCTAGGCATAATACTATAAATTAGTATGTCGATAAGCAGGAGGAGGCTAGCATTGGACGTGGATTAAACATCTGTGAAATGCAAGAGATGGTGCATTGATATTTTGCTCTTGTGGTTCAACGAACCGGCTCGGAGGTTCTGGAGCAAGTAGCTTGCCTGCTCTGGGAGTTGGTTTTGAGGAACAATATTCCCACTCTTGTTTTCCCAAAGCGTTGGTGCCAAGTTTCCACTTTACATTTTAACATTGTAGATTATAGTTTCCTAGATCTATAGTTTGCTAAAATATAAGTGTTATCGATTAATTTATGGTTGTTATACTTGTAACTACTGGAGTAAATTATTTAGATTTCATGCACACATAATTATGCATCGTTGTTCCATATATCTTCTCACTCTGAATTTTTAAAGTTAAACTAGTGATTAGTTTTATAATGTCTCGTTATAATAATAGATCTGTATTCTTCTAAGTAGACAAATGTATCCAATTTAAGCAACCAGTATTTAAATGTACTACATAAACTTCTAATGTTAGATTAAAATTAGTATATAGATCTATAGGTTATAGCTTAAACTATATACATGAATCTCTTTAAAATAATAATTGTAGTATTATAACATAAGAATTTTATTTAAGTTTTAAGTATCGATTAAAAGATCTGTATATGAAAAAGCATGGAAGAAATATAGTAAGTATTTACACAGTAAATTCTATAGTAAGACTGTATAGATTCATTTATTTTACAAAAAAATCTCTTTATCTATAGGTATCCTAGAATACCTTTATTTTTCCCTTAACCTTACAACTTTGCAAAGAAAAGGCTCATGGATTGAAGATCCTTAGTTTTATTTCTAAGCAAATTGTATACTCTACAGTATATCTGAAGGGTCGCTTTTTTTAACACCATCAAACATATCAGGCTACTTACAAGTCGCGGGATCAAATCCCTTTCAAAAGTATACCTTAATTATTGGATCGATGTTATAATCCATTAACAAAAAATAAACAACATTAAATCTATCCAAATATAATTGATACGAAAAACCCTCGGATTTATTCATTACGACAGAAGAATTGGCGTAGGTCCAAGAACACTTCGTGGTTGTCAAACAAAGTATTTAATATTCTAACTATAACTTTTAAAAGAATAACTTACAATTTAAATTAAATACAATCAACATAGAGGTAGAGCCTCGTAATCCCAGTTTAAAGATCTCCCACCGAAGTTTCCGGATCAAATCCTGTAACCACTTGGGATTAAAAACCATGGATCGAAAATCCTTTCGTTTAGAACCACTCAGAGGTTTCGAGTAACAATCACGGAAATCAAAATTCGATGTTGTATATATTGCATATGTTATCTTGATAGGGAAGGGTCAAGCCATGTAAGTTAACATTTAAACAAATAAAAGGAAAAGTAAATAACTACCTAGAAAATCACAAGGGTGGTAATGACCCTTATTATTTCCAACAAAGAGCATATACGATGGTTGTGAGACTATCATTAAGTATCAACACTTTTAACAACAAGAGTTCACACACACACACATATATATATATAAACAGAACTATGGAAACACTTTCCTCGACAACCATAAGACCATTCCAGATGGCGGCCGAGGGTTTATATATAAACCCCACATTAATCTTTTAAAAACAAAACATATAAATTCATTAAGAAGTCCAAGATGGCCGTAAGAGCATTTCAAAATGGATACCATCTCTGTGCAGGATATATATTCCTTTATATAAGCACAAAGATTCATTACATAGTTATTGTTG
>LPNX010495515.1:216295-244814 GCA_001517045.1 Pseudotsuga menziesii | reverse complement strand
TCTTGTCTCTTGTGATGTGCTTATGTGATTGCTGTACTTGTTATTCTCTCAGTGAAAAGATCTTGTTATAATACTAGCTTAAATGTTGAAAAACTAACAGTTATAAACATTAATATGTTATTAACCATCGAATGTTATAGGCAGTAAAACCATAGAGGATGGTGGCCTTGTTTCTTAACTCAAACAAATACACAGGAGAAACCCTAGTTCCAAGTTCCTCAATATTCTCCACAACGAAAGCTGTGAACCCATAAGTAACTTAACGCGGAGACTATCTTGTTTAGGAAACTTATCTTAAGGTTGCAACCACCTTTTGAAACCTCACGACCCTGCCTTCGGGACCTGCAACCAAAAAGTAAAAGTGAGTTAAACTTTTCACAGAGTAAAGGAATTGGTAAAAAAATTTATAAAACAAATTGAGTTGAGAACAATTACACTGACGTCCTAAGACGCGGGCCTGGGAGAAGGTGACCCTATCGCCTTCCTCCCAACGCCAAAAACTTGCAAGATGAACCCGAGGAAGTTAGGTTTAAACTATTGAATATTTTATAAATAGAACTAGTTAAAACTTATAGGGTCAGAAGTTCTTACTATGACATTGGGCATTGATGGACAAGGGTCGGCTCCTCCAAGCGCCCTAATCCCTCCAAGTTTCATGTCCCCAATTAAATAAATTCCAAATAAGACTATTTGCAAATAATGTTTCACTAACCTACTAGTTCCCTAGGTTGAGATGGAGACATAAATTTTGTAATAAGGGGCTATGGGACCCAAAAGGACTTTAGTTTACCATATTCACATTTAAATGGGTCACATAAATGATAAATGATTAGAAAATAAGGCTCCATGGGTTCATGAAGACACTTGGAATCTTGTGAAGCCTTTGGGTGACTAGATTCCTTGCACACTTGACATGATATTCATCCAAATTCGAACACATGGGTAATGTAGCATTATTGGATGGTAATGTGGTGTCAAATATCATATAATGAGCCAAGGAAGTCAAATTTTTAAAGGAGGGTAACTCCCATGGAAGAGGAAGAGACTAGAAGACAAGTTGTGCCACTTGGAAGGAGATTCTATGCACTCTATGACAACAAATGATGGAAGATTCTATGACAAGTATGACAAATTCAGATCCCATTGATGAAATATGACAAATATAAAATGTCAGGGATAAAAATAGCCACCAAGAGGTCAAATTTGGGATTTAGAGGCAATCATTCAAATTGGGGAAAGAATTGGAGAATGAAGAGGAAGACAAGTGTCATGAGAGTTACTAAACCACTAAGATGAGTTGGAGGAAGCTCATGGAGGGAAATTCGACCTTAGGAGGCCTCATGAAGTTAATAAAAGGATTTCATGAAGAAGGAGAATAGCTTTTGATCATTTGTTAATTGTTCTTTGGCATTTTAGAGAGCTTTTGCTTGTCCATTGCACGGTGAGTGTTCACTCTCCCTGCTTGTGAACCAATTTCGAGGGAGTTGGATTCCTTTCCAAGTTGGTTGATGGAGAGGCCGTTCATACCTATCATGGGAGATTAATGAAGGATTTTTATTTGTAATTTGAAGCTCCATACCTTTGAATTCTCATCTATCTCCCCATTCTCTCAGTCCCTCTTCTCCATTCCCCCACACTCTCATGTTGATGGTGCACTTGTTGGAGTGGTGCTTTCGCTTTGATGAGGATAGTTGATTCCCAAGATCTGATGTATTATGTATGGCTCTATAATCTAGTGTCCATATTCTATGTAATTTGAAATATCAGAAATACATGTATTAAAGGCTTGCATTCCCCATGCTATTGAATAACTAGTTTTCATGGATTTGGCTTCAATCTTCAAGTAGTTTTATACCGAATTTGTATGATGGATACTCTCTGAGTTTGATGATGTTGTGATAGCCATATATGAGGTTTTACTCTGTAATTTTATGTCCCTATGCTCTGTGGGTCGAAATCCAAGAAATCCATATGTGAAACTCTTGCGATTCCATGCTATTAATTCACTAGTTTTCATGTATTTGACTCCCATACTGAATGAGTTGTGTACAAGAATTGTATGAGGGGATTTATATGGTGATTAAAATTGTTGGGGAAGCAATGTTTATTCTGTATATGGTCTCTATATTTCACATCTTGATCCGAGCCTTTAACTCTACCTTTCATATGTCAAAATTGAGCTAGTTATGCAATTTCCCCATAAGCAATTTCATTGAAAGTTATCAAACGAATGTGGAACTATATAACCAATTTGAAGAACTAATAAGCATGTATAATGATAGTCCATGAGGTATTATATCATTCCAAATACTCTTCTTACAAATTTTGGAGCTTCGTACATGATTTGGGAAGCCCAGTTGGCCTACACCCTATGGGGGATTTCATCACAATTTCCTAGTAATTTTGGTATTTTTGTCATCAGCCCCAAACAAGGTTATAGAGGTATAAAGTATAATACAAATCATCCATAAAACACCTTGGGATGTTTTAAGACTCACCATACCATTCCCTTTCAAATTCGGGACCATTTGGTGAAAGTTGGAACTCTCTAGAGAGAGTCATGACTAGTTAAGCTCGAATTTTGCTCAATTTGTGCATTTCTCCAAAATTTCCAAAAAGGGAAATTACACCAAGTATGCAAAAAGAAATGATTGTCAGTAAAAGAAAACCAAGAATGACAACTTACCAAACTAATATTGAAGCAAAAGTTTTGATTTGCATTACCTGCTAAAGCAATCCATGCACTAGATGGACATTTTTGATGGTCTGTTGGAGATCAGGATGGACGAGCCACCGAAGAGGTAAACATTCCAGAGTACTTTTCACCTCGGAAAGAACTAGAACCAGTAAATACTGTGAAAAAATCATGGAAGAAACCAACCGAGTTGCAAAGCTCGGCTCTCGTCCAGCTTTCGACAAACACAACAACAATAATGCAACCCTCATACCAAGTGAAAGGTCTTACAAACCCTATGCAACTCATATTTACCACCATCCAAGTGTAGGGAAGGATTGAGTCCCGTATTTCGTCGTGGACCTGGCTACACTGTCAACTCGCAGCCAAGCCATGTTATCATTACAACCCAAAAGTTCCATTTAATTGCACGGACATTTTTATTACAACAAATAATTACAAATCCAATTCTTGGATATTTTGCTAAATACAAACTATACCATAAACCAACATGGGATCAAACCTTTAATCATATGCCAAACAAAACCATAGGACATCAAAGTCAACCCTGGTACAAAACCATAGTGCAATAACATGTAATGCATACATTTACACTTTGGGTTATGGTACTAATGCCATCATGGTCATGGCTAGTCACTTACCCCTCCCATGATGTTCAGGGAAAGTATTAACATAAGAGTTAGGACAAAACATAAAACCTTTAAATATATATATTATGCATAACCATAACCTTAGCACAAGGCTTAAACAAGTTCCTCCACCCTTGTTAATTATAGCATGGAACCTTGTTATAGCATAAAACAATAGTAGAAGCATGTTTTAAAGATAGGTATGAAAACCATGAACACCTATAAAACATTCATGACAATATTTACGCCACGGAGGTCTAGGGCCTCTTTTATTACCTTAAAACCAGAAGGTGCCACCATGAGTAAATAACCTTATCATCTTTATTCAAATCACATATAATCTCTGCATGGCAAACATGCTTGTACAATCCCTAGGTCTCATACTTAGGGGTGGGTCGTTACATCTATGGTAAGGCCAAAGCCATGTAAGCAAAACATTAAAGGTAAATGGCAGGCTGGGTCAAGATAGGTATAGTCTCCCATGCCTTAGGCTAGGCCAGCCTAACATAAAGACAAACTTTTAAATAAACAGATTTAAACAAAGTACATCACCTAAGGAGTATTGTTGAAGGTTCTAGAAGTAGCTGGCCATCATAATCATAAGTAAATCCTGTCTTAAGTAGCAGGATATCAGATATTAGAATCACCAGCAAAACAAACTTAGAATGTTGCTTAAGTAACAACAAAACTAACACACACACACACACACACACACACACACACACACACACATATATATATATATATTACGTACGGTTTTTAGGTGTGTTACAATGACTATGACTAGGTACCTAATGTACATGAACAAGATAAACAACACTAGAGACAAGAGTCTTCCTAAGATTGCTTCAAAATCCAATGAAAACCACCTAGTGCAGCTTAAGCAATGTTGGCATAAAAATCCCAAGTCTTGTCTAAATGATTGGTGTGTCGAGAAAGAGGAAATTTAAATTGGGGGATTGGGTATTTTTTTACTACAATCATACAAACAAATGTCCCTCAAGTAACAAAATAATGACAATAGTACTATGGTCCCTATAAGGTGTTGTAGAGGATTAGAAGTATGGTCCCTATACGGTCCCTATGAATGGGAGGGAGCTTGATGCACAGGGAATGTAAAGGCTCCCTCACATGGCTTAAATCTTATTAGAAATGCATGTTGAGCCTATTTTGATTGGAACATGTGAATCATATCTTATCTATTCCATAAAGGGTGTAGATTTGATTGTTTAACTCTTTAGTGTTGATTACTATCATGTAACTTAAAAAAGGTCTTTAGGGTCCCATGTTTTACTAAGATCCCCTTAGTAAGATACACAACTTCATTTGCTTGATGACTGATAGCAAAGTTGTTGACTCACATAATATGGAATATTTGGACAATGTCCAATCTATTGAGGTTCCAAGATATTCTTTCAAATATTTTGCTCTATATATTTCTTTCCTTGAGAATCCTTTTCCTCACATGCTTAATCGCTAAGAACGAGTTTCCAAAAACCATCACATTCTTGATGCCACGTGTCTTGATAGGTTTTGATTCCCAAAACAAGGCATAAATTTCTGCTAATTGTTCATAACAACACCTACACCCTATGCGTAAATATATATTACTTAAAAACTTATTGAATTGCAAGCATTTCTTCTCTAAGACATATGTTAATCAAATAAATATATATTACTTAAAAACAAGTAAATTAAATTGCAAGCATTTATTCTCAAAGATAATTCGCATATAATTCACTAAATTTAGAAATGATAGATTTCTTTAAAAAAAAATCAAGTTGGGTGCATTTTAAACATAGTCTCCATATTAAGAGGAATAAGATAAAGGCACGTGGTATAAGAAACCAATGGAAGAGAAGGGATTTCAAGTCAAATGGTGTGATGGTTTTTGTTACGTGCACAAGGGACCATTGAGAGGCACCTCTCGTGTTGTAATATAACTCGTAAAAAAAAATTTGCAAATCATATTGGGGTTCTAGCGATAAATTAAGAGTTATATAAAGGGTTTTGTTGAAGGCCTTCGTATTACTATTCACATAAGGATAGTACAAAGATAATATAAGCTCGAAAATGAGTGTACTTTTGAGATAGTGTTTTTATAGCGAGAATTATTTAGCCTTTTCTAGGTTAATTAATGCGGCTGCAACAAGTATGGTGTCTGTTGGATCATGCTTGAGATAAGATCTAATGGGCACCATGTCTACTGCGGCCGCATTAATTGGCCTGCATCAAGCTAAATATTCATCACCATGTTTTTATATGATCATTTTTTAATGTGTCATCTTCTTAGAAATTATGAAACCACAAAGAAGAAAATGACAAATGATTAGGTTGAAGATAAATAAAGTGATTTGTCTAGTGGCTTTAACATAAGGAATGATTTTCACTTGCTTGGTACATTACTAGATGGTGATACAAAAGTCATAATGCTTTTAGAGGAATCATGGCTAATCTTCCTAATGATATCAAAGCATTATATGAAGAAAGACTTTGAAGATATAATCTTATATAAATCGATTTCTTGCATGGGAGTGTAATATGAAATATAGTGGTGCATACATTAAATAACATAATGAAATGTGTTGGTTTCGTAAATAGCTAATTAACATTGTCTTTTGACCAATAGCATGATTAATTAGGATACATTATGGTATCAAGTGTTAATATCCGTGTGAGCCATAAGCATGTGGAGAGGCTTGAGACTTGTAAGCCATTTTGAATTAATTCATATTAAGAGAAAATAACAAGTTGGCCATGATGGAATACTACAACTAGGTGATTGTTGCAGACATGTTAAGTAGTGTATTAATAGAGGCAAGACAACCAATGAAGTGTTGAAGCTTAAGGAATTCAAGAAATGATATTTTTTAGAGTTAACTTATGAAACACCATAAAACATAGAGTGTACTAAAAAGTGATTATTGAGGCGATTAGATAGCATAAACAGGTTGAGGTTAGGAGCCAATGATGGGGACTAATGGCTGCCCCAACGAAAATCCAGGTTTGAATCTCTCTGGGTTGGACCATGGTGGCATTGTACGACCGTGGTGGCAGTCTACTCCCATTGATTATGTCCTAGCCAACATTAAGGCTAGCCCCGACTTAGGAGGTTTATTACAAGGTGATGCAATTAACAACACTTGTTGGACGGTCTTGTAGGTTCTTCTCGGTTATGAAAAATAATTGAGGTAGCACAAACCAGACTATCATTTTATTTTTTCAATGTGGTTCACAACGCCGGAAAGGAATTGCTATGTTCATGGTAATAATTTTCAGGGGGGGCACCTAAAGGGGCCTCATCCCGTCGGCTTTGATTATGGAGCCTAACCTAGTGGGGACGTCAAGTGAGACCCTTACACCCGGGATTTGACCCCGAGACCTTATGCTTTCAACTCACAGCTCTCAACCACTTGAGCTAACCCATCGACCTTCAAACAAGACTATCTAATCTTAACAATAAACCATTAAGCAATGAAATAATTATGTCATAGAATGCAAACCAAAGACATCAAGGGATCGCCAATCATAGAATCTATTGGAACAACAATGTTTTTACTAAATTGAGCAAAGATTGTTAAGATTGTGGGAATCATTGTGGCTCAAATTGTGTGATGGAAAGGATTATGGAGTTAAATCCTGCAAAAAAAATATAAATTGCACTCTATTGTGCCAAGATAATTTACGTATACAATCATACATATTTATACAAGAATGAGCATTAAAATTGTTAGATGGATGTGAACCTTAATGGTTGACCCTATGCATAATGAATGAAGATAATTACTTAATCATCCCCTATACTCAAGTTGGTTTAGGCATGGACTAACTTGGTTAGAATTGATCACATCTGTGTTAATCGATTGAACTAGTCAATTGTGATCACCCAACTTGTCTATTACATTGATTTTCTAAGTTGTAATGTGTCAAGTTAGTTCACGAAGCATTAAATTATCATTGAGGAGACATAACGAGTTGTATGCTGATTTTCTTCTTCAATTGGCACCAATTAGATTAAATAGTGACATTGAAGGATTAACATGTTGGAGAATAGGCATAGTTGGTTGCATATGGGGTTCGACACGATGATAAATTGACATTGATCATACAAGACAGAATCACGACAAGCTCTATTTGGTGTAATTAAAGCTTAGAAAATACCTAACACACACCCAAATAAAGTGGATGCACAAATTAACTATCCCCTTGGTAAAAAAATGGTTCTTCTTGTGTTATGATGATAGTTTTCAATCCTCACTACATTAGGATGCATTAATGAAGAGTACAAATTCATGACACTTTCTACTAAATGATTTTTTTGGACTTACTTAAGTGTGAAATACTTACAAAGTAGGCCTAGAATTAGCTTTATTTGAAGATTCTAAAGCAAGTTTATCTTGTCATTGTCATTTTCCAATTTGATATTAAGCACTAGATATGCTCCAATGTATGATGGAAAATCAAGCTTGGATACATTGTTGTCACACTAGTTAGTGATGGTGTATTGCTTGTATCACAATGGATCTAGCTTGTGGCCTTTTGAATCTATATTTCTATGTATGAAACTACATATTGTTCCCAACTTAAAGTCATGTTGGACTTAATGTTTTCCATGTCACTACTTATATTTATTTGAGGGTCATTGCATAATGTCATAAACTTATCATTGAACATTTTGGATTTATTTATTTGAGGGTCATTGCATAATGTCATCAACTTATCATTGAACATTTTGGATTTGCTTAATGAATCATGCTCCTTTGTTGACTTCTTTATGTGTTAATACAAGAGTATCTACAAGTGGTGGAGCAAGGTAAGTTCAGTCCATTGGTTTTGTAGGGAAAAATCTAAAAGAAACTTTAAAGAATAATTTGTAATATGTCAATTTGTGTTGAGCTCAGCATATTTATGTAAATTTTCACTCTTAGTCTAAGAAGGTTGATAATCATATTTACATAATAAATGGATAGTGATTTTTATAGCCTCTAACTATTCTTAATAAATATATAATGATTTTATTCACAAACGTGTAACTAATGATAAGTTTGTACCATGAAAAAATATAAACATTGTCGAGTCTTGTATGACATTCAACATGCTTTGAAGGTAGTTCACAAACTTGTAACTAATTATAAGTTTGGACCTGAAAATATACTAGCATAGATCCATGTTAAACCCGGATCTATCAAGCACCGACACGGATCCGATTTCTTGATGTATACATTTTTTACCATTTGGATCCCTCTCGGTACTTGATAGATCCAGGTTTAACATGGATCTATGCTAGTTTATTTTTATTTTTATTTTATTTAAGTCAATATGTAATTTATATTTTTCATTTTTCATTTTTTAATATTTTTTATTCATGTCGGCTAGCATAACGTGACTAACGTGACAGGATCTCCCACATAATGGGTTGGAGAGCACCGACATGTTAAGTCTTGTATGACATCCAATATGCTTTAAAGGTATTTTCAAAAGTTTGGGATTAATTTAGAATCATTGTTAAAAACAAAGATAACAGTTAACCAAAAAAAAGAGATAAGCATTTAAACAAAAATGATGATTTGTGTTGCATCAACTTTAAACTCCTTGCAAAGTACTTGGATTTAACACCCACAAATTATGGCACAAGCGACTCAATCATTAATGCATTTAACGATGTGCACATAGAGGTGGATCTTTTTTTCAGAAGATAAATATATGTTCCTTGATATTCAAAGTGAATCAAAGGTAACTTCTACATAGTTCCGACTAAAAGTCATTCCAAACGAAAGGGGGCAGAATCCAACTATACTCTCCCAATAAGGAGGACAAAATCCAAAAAACCCAAAGAAGATTGACAATGCATTACCATAAGGAGAACATAAGGATCCCAAACTTGTTATCTAAGGAGGCATCAAGGGTGGAAAAGACACACCCCAAGGGAACAAAAAAAAGACTATATCCCCAGCTAAAACACGAATAAAGGCTAATGTTCCCATACTCGAAAGGACCAAAAAGAGTATGTCGCAAAAATAAAAAAAAGCTCTTAAATGAGTTGAAACATGCCCTCCTTTATGATTTATCCTTCTAAAAGATCTGAAAAGGAGAGGAGGCCAGCCTTCATATTCAGTGCTTCCTTGGATAAACGGTCCGCACTCATATTGTGCTCCATGTAGACATGCCTACAGTAAAGGCTAAGAAAATCTTGTTTAATATTTGTCATTATGTCGCACCAGTAATCTAGATTCAACACTGAAAGAGATGACATTGAATTTTCCTAGTTAATGATAACAGAGGAATCACCTCGCACAGAAAGAGAAGGCAAACCCATTAATGTCGCAGAAAAGAGCAGGGCCCAAAGTGCTAATAACTCAGCCCTAGTATTAGTGCTGGGCCCACATCCCAACTTGAAAAGAAAGGTATGAGATTGATTAATAAACAAAGTAAAACCAGCTCCTCCATAATTGTCGACTGTTGCCCCATCAAAAAAGCCAAAAGGATAGATGAGAATCTCCACTGGCCCAATAACCCTAGCCTTTTTTTTTAAATAACCGGATAAGAAAGAGCTTAAATATATTTTTGCAATACTGTGAAGATTTTGTAAATGTTAACTTGACTTATCCAATTAGAGAAAGATGCTTCTCGATATTTAACTTTTATTGTTTTGTAAATAGTAACATGGATTATTATATTGGGATATGTTATTTTGACCGTTTTCAATTTTAAAGGTTAAAAGGTATTTTTATTTTAAAAATCAAATTTGAATTAGTGATAAAAAAATCTCACCAATTCATTATTTAATTACAACTCAAACATTTTTTTTTGTAAGTTCAGGAACTAGTCTATTGAAATAACGTAATAGTACAATTAAAAATACAATTCAAAGGATCAGTTCTGCATGCAGAAAGTAGCAAAAAAGGAAAAACAACCTGCCCCTATGGGGGATTTAGACTTTTACAGACTGAGGGATCCTCCCTATGAGAGGGAAAACCGATCATAGTGGCATAAAAATTACAGAGTTTGAAAATATAAAATTGAAAAAACACTATTGTAATGAGCAAGGGACTCTGAACCCCCAGAAGCTCAATCAAAAGAGAGAGTGCATAAACCATAAAACTTGGGCTATGGCTTTGAAGGCGGCTCTTCATCAATTGGAACCCTGAAACCAAATCCTATTGAGAGCTTCGTTGGCTTTTCGTAGTGGAGATAGGGGGATTGGCAGAAGCTTGACCATCGTGTTTGCCCGGACTCCCGCCATCACTGCTGGTAGCTTCATCACTGTTGGTCTCCTCCTCGTTGTTGGAGGGGTNGGGGGGGGGGGGGGGGGGGGGGGGTTGCTCGATGTCCATGGGAGCAGCTGAGGGGTTTACGGAGGGAGCGGCTGATGGTATCGTTGAAGGAGTCGGAGGATTAAGCTAGGGGGTAGTAGGATGAAGGAGAATTCATATTAGAAGGTTTTTTATGACCCAATAGTTGCGCTTGCGCTCAATGGTCCTATTTGTTGCTCAGTGAGAGCCTGTGAGTTCATCTTCCCAGTCGTCGAATAATAGACATAGAGAGCCAGGGATTTCCAAATCATAGCCTTTAGAGCTGGCTAGGGCGATGAAGCTTGTAGCTCGTTGGTTAGTATTTCCACGACCTGCACGACCATGTTTGGGTGTAGCACGTTGTTTGCGCAACATGGTTCGTTCAACTGGAAATGTGAGGTAGTGCAGCACCTGTGAGACGAAAAAAGGACTATGAGCGAGATGATGAGGTCTGTGGTGTTTTCCTGTCACCTCCGTAATTGGAGGGTGGCCAATCTCCACAGGAATGAACAGAGGGGAGCAAATGGAAGGTAAAATGAAGAACATGCAGCCCTTAACAAGGAGCAGGAAACACACTTCCATAGGAGCCATTAAGATGGCAATGATTTTGCAGACGTGGGCAGGGTACATGATGACGACAGGAGGGTCGCGTCCCATGAAGAACTTGGAGCTCGAGCCGTGCAAAGTGGAGGCGAGTCTGCAACTATTAATAGCAGGCGGGATGATGTCAAGGGAGTGACGTCGAGGGATAGTTGTGTGCCCAGACGGTCACTCCTTGTTGTCCTTTCGATAAAGAGTCACCTGCATCCAGAAACAACTCAAACAATATTACATATCGTTTTGGGGGAGAATAAGGCAGCTTTTGACTGGTAATACTTTTGACAATATCTAGTACTTCTTCTTTAAATACGAAGTATTGATGCATTAACTTATAATACTGTTGTCTTGACTAAAGTGGTAAGATCTATTTTCCATCAAAAAATAAAACAACATTTAACATAAACTATATATCAATATTTACAAGTAAAATAATAATTCTATAGAGAGAATATCCAATATTACTAATAATACTTTCAACAATATCTAACACCGTTTCTTTAAATAACAATATCCAACACTTCTTCTTTGGCAATATCCAACCTTTCTCATGTAGAAAGAAGAAGTGTTGGTGCATTGATTTTTATCACTATTATAGTTATAAGTTCCATTCTATTCTGAAATCATTTCAAGAAAAAAATGACTTTCCTTTTTCTTAAAAATAAAAAGTCGACTTTAAAACAAAACACACGCTAAGTTCCATTCTATTCTGACATCATTTCAAGAAAAAAATGACTTTCCTTTTAAAATTAAAATAAAAGTCGACTTTAAAACAAAACACACACTAAGTTCCATTCTATTCTGACATCATTTCAAGAAAAAAATGACTTGACTTTTCTTTAAATAAAAGTCGACTTTAAAACAAAACATACACTCTTTAATGTGATATAAGAAAAAGTGACTTTCCTTTTTTTTAAATACAAATATACTTTAAAACAAAACCTACACTCTTTAATGTGGGATCTATAGTCCTGGCTAGTATCGTGGCAAGAGATTGCCATGTCAGCTAATCCACTCAGACATGATTTGGTCCACGGGGCAAGCTGGCAGTTGTGAGGGTTGAGCCGAAAATAAAATCAGGTGAAGTCAATGCGTGGCCGCCTGAATGACAGAAGAATTAGAAAACTTCAAGACCCCTCCAATGTCCATTTGGATCATTTTCAACCTTTGCTTGGTCCTCATTCATTCATCTGCAACTTCCCCACGCGAATTTCGCCACTAATATCAATTCGATATAATCCAGAAGCCTTGTCTGGTAAGCAGTTAAACCGTGGCCTGCAAGCTTCTTTTGATTTTATTGTCGGTGCTTGATTGGAGAAGCTCAGAGGTATACCATAGTGTGAATCGCTTGAATTATCAATCCACTGGTCTCAGATTATATTCTGTGTGTGGAAAGGAAGCTTAGCAGTGAAAGCAGAGTAGAATTTACAGCATGAACACAGTGGAGATATTGTATCCCAGATCCCAGGCAATGAAGGTGTTCAAGAAACAAGAAGAAGGAGAGCATCAGTTGAATTACTTGTGCAAGATTTGCAGCAAGAGATTCGTCTCAGGAAGAGCTCTTGGCGGTCACATGAGAGCCCACGCCTCTGTCTCCATTGCTGCAGACACACTCGCTGAAACTGAGTTTCAGAAGAGGCAGAGACCCAGAGCTTCGGATCACAAATCAATGGAGGAGAATGAGAAGGATGAAGAGGGATTGGATAGTAATGGATGTAATGTCATGTATGCTCTGCGAAAGGATCCCAAGCGCAGTTGGCAGTTTGCAGATCAGGACTACGCGTTTGTATTCGGTAAAGGAATCGACTCCAAACCCATCGATTCTTCTATTAATTGTGATCTCTGTGGAAAGGAATTCAGCTCATGGAAAGACCTGTTTGGTCACATGAAGTGCCACTCTGAAACCCAGCAAGATAGTAGCGATGCCGATCTTGGAAAATCACAACAGGAGACCCAGGACGACGAAGAAGAAGAAAGTGATAGTGATGCTGACTTTGAGATCGATCATCCAAGTGGGAAATCAAGCAGGTTTGATAAGTGGATGAAGGGAAAGAGATCCAAGAGACCCAGGTATGCAATTCAACTTTATCCCCATGAACAATTTGGTTTGGATACCAACAATGAAGAAGAGGAGATAGCAATGTGTCTTCTAATGCTTGCAAGTGGAGTAAACACTGCTCAAAATCTACAATTTCAAGCGGGGGCTAAGAAGCCTGGATCAGGTGACCTCAAGCTTCCCAACAATGTTTCCCAGCTTGAGAAATGCATTAGCAAGAAGCCCAAATCTAGAAAAATTGATGGGTATGCTGGTCTTTATGATGATGAAGAAGTTAAGAAGGCCAGGTTCAAATGCACCACTTGCAGTAAGGTCTTTCTTTCCCATCAGGCTCTAGGAGGCCACAGGGCTAGCCACAATAGGGTCAAGGGCTCTTTTTCGCAGATAGAGAACGAGAGCTTAGAGGAAGAGATTACTGATGAGGAGCTCGTTACTGGATCGGACTCTTTCCACGAGCCTCGTCTAAAGGAGAGGACAATTGAGCCTGCTAGCTTTGCAGGTAAGAAGACTCTAAGGGTCTATGAATGTTCAATCTGTCACAAGGTTTTTCCTTCTGGTCAGGCTTTAGGTGGTCACAAGAGATGCCATTGGGGTGGTGCTGGAGCTTCAGATTCTATTAGTACTATTTCTAGTAACAAGGAGACTCCCGGGCAGCAGCAGATACCTTCAAGAGTGGAGCTGTTGGACCTAAACTTGCCTGCCCTTGATGATGATTCTGATGGTGGAAACCTTAATGATTTGGGTGGCAATGCAGTGGATTCTGATGGAGCTTCCCAAACCCAGAGCCCTACCTACTTGCACTCTTCGTTGATGGGCAACTATCCAAAACAGGGACTGTTGTTGTACAATAGTCATACCCAGTTATGCAAAGATGACGAAGCAGATAGTAAGACAGGAAAGGAAATTGGATTTGGCAGAGAATGTGGTTCAGACATCCCGATGAAGGCACAATCTTGGTTGCAATTGTAGGCAAGACAATTGTCTGTAATTAATTCAATTTTATACATTCTTTTCAGATTCGCTACTGTACACACTGAACTTTGACAGTTTTACACACTGAACTTTGACAGTTTTGTACCCACTGAACTTTGACAGTTTTAATTAGATTGTTGAATGTTTTATACATTTCAAAGCTATTTGATAATGGGTTTGAGGAAGTGTTGGCTGTATTTGACAGCCAAATTGCCTCTGACAGGCAATGCTGTGCACACTGAACTTAGACAGTTGTACATACTGTACTTTGGCAGTTTAAATCAAATTGTTGAATGTTTTATACATTTCAAAGCTATTTGATAATGGATTTGCTGAAAGGCAATAAATAACCAGCCTGCTGCGCAGGCTTTTAATGTGATGGCTGCTGCGCAGCAGCCACAGCATTAAAGCCTGTGCAGTAGGCTGGTTAATTTTTACCTTGCGTAAGTGTTGGCTGTATTTGACAACCAAATTGCCTCTGACAAGCAATACTTTGCACACTGAACTTAGACCATTGTACATACTGTACTTTGACAGTTTAAATCAATTTGTTAAATGTTTCATACATTTCAAAGCTATTTGATAATGAGTTTGCACACTGAACTTAGACCATTGTACATACTCTACTTTGACAGTTTAAATCAATTTGTTAAATGTTTCATACATTTCAAAGCTATTTGATAATGAGTTTGTTGAAATGTTAGTTGTATTTGACAGCTAAATTGCCTCCTAACCAGAAATCTACTCATGAAATTCCATCCCTGAGGGCACCACATGTTGTTCAACCAATATTATTAGAATTTCCCACAGATTCCCATGACATGCTCATATCAACAACTCCATTGGCATCAAACACACATATATATGTTCATGTCAACCTTTCAATTCTATATGTGTCACAGTGCATAAGAGGTTCATATTACTTGGCTCCCAAGTAATTAACAAATCTTACTTGAAGGAAGAAAAGGCAATGGGGTTTGGTTCGTTAGCAAGTGAACATCTCTGCTTTGTGGCTTTTTATTTCAAAACATTGAAGTCTACAAATTATTTATCATTTGTAGGTTTAGTTTGGTCTTAAATTTATTAAGAGTGATTGGAATTAAATCTATATTAAATAAATAGTTTTATTAATCAAATAGTTATGTAAAGGAACTGGATTTTTTTAATAATATTTATTTGATTTAATAGTGAAATAGATTTACCTTCTAAGTAATTGGATATAAATAATAAGTAAGTTTATTATGATTAATTTAAGTAATAAAGATATGTATTTATTTGATGATAATTTTTAAATTATTATCTTAAAAAAATATTTAGACCAAAATAAAATATAAGAATTTTTATTTTAATAAATAATTATTAATAAAAAATAATATATTTTATACACACCTTATTGAAGTATAATGGGTGATTTTATGAACTTATTCTCTATTTTCCCATGGAATCACATAAGAAGTCAATAGAAGAGAAGGGTATCAAACTCAAACAATAGGATAGTTTTTGTTTCATTTACAAATAGAGAAATGAGAGGTGAGAGGAGAGAGGTGAGAGGTACTTATGGTGGTGTAATATAACTTATGGTATAAGAAATGTTTTAGGTGAGAACTTTGTAACAAGTTTAAGAATTTAAAAAGGATTTTGTTGAAAGTGTTAATATTAGTATTTGTGTAAGGGTAATGCACACATGAAAGGTGGAAAAACGTGTCATATTTTTTAAAGAGTATTTTATATATGTTGATTTTTGAATATGCTACCTTGTTGGAGATAGCGATGTTAGACTAAATAAAACGACAAATATTTAACTTGATGATAAACATATTGATTGTGTTTCTAGTGGGTATATTTATTACCCACCAACTACCCAGTGAGCCTATTCACATTACATTCATTGTCCCTTTCAATACCTCCCTTAGTATCCCATATTATCCTCCATAGGTACATTACATTCCATCCATGAGCTACTAAGCAATGTAGTTAACTAGTACCAAGCACGAGCATCCATCCATCGGAATGAAATGTGGCCATGGGGTCCAATTGCTTCATTTCTACCTTGATCTTGATTTCGGGTTCTCCTTTGGTTCCATGTTGTTGTTGTGCTACTATGATATCTCCATGCATTACTTTTAGTTCTCCATGTCCCTTAATAATAGTTGTCTTTCTAGTTCCATGTTTTCCAATAACAAGTTTGTCAATGTTGACAACCATGCCTTAATGATTTTTGTTTCTCTATGTGGCGTGGATGGTAATATACAACAACCTTAGTTATTGGTGCTTTGATATTTGACTCATGTGGTTCCTTTGAGTCATGTAGTCCCTTAAATTATTGTTTCCTTTTATGTCGTTCTTGGGGCTTTTCTTCATGTACTTATGTAGTTTTTTTGTCTATTGATTCAACCTCGAACTCTTCATTCGATGTGCTAGTAGAGTATGCAAAAAAAAATTCACATGCCACCTTGGGCCCTTCAACAACATAAATATCTTGCAATTCATTTTATTTTTCTTATAACAAAGCTTCTAAAGCTTCTTTGCACATTAATATTACTTGTACCAATTGAGTCCATCTAAGGATATCCCAAAACAATATTGGCATTATCCATATATATAACATTAGAAGTTGAATGCAATACATATTTATCCATAGTAATATTTAAATCTTTAAAAACTTCCCTTAACTTGTGTGCTTTGAATATGCTTTGTGGGCACTCGCAGCTTTTTAGCGAAGTTAACATTGATAAAATTATGCTTGCTACTACGGTTTATAGAAATCAATAACACTTTCCTATTAACTATATCCTAAAACCTATAATAAGAAATTTGTACATAAAAATATGCCCCTAGTACTTTCTTGATCCATCTTTGTATCATGATACCAACTACTTAAAAATGTTTTCTCATATGCTTTATCCAACCATTTCAATAGCTCCTCATTGCTTGACCCCATATGGTTGCTTCACTTGTTAGATTATCATGTAGTGTGTTTTCCCAACATAACTCATTTTGCTTATAATATTCAATATATTCTTGAATACTAGGATCATCAGATTTTCCAATGAAATGCATGTCTCTTGGAATAAAATACACAACCTAAAAATAGGGTTTAAATAACTAACTAACTTTTCAATGTAGCTCATTTGTGTTGAGAGGGTTTTGAGGCGACAAAATTGAAATGATTGTAACACTATCAATATTGCTTGGAATATCTATTATGATCACATTAACCAAATTCCATTGACATTTTGCATCTGTTGACATTGGTTTGACTGAAATCTAGGCACTCTATCAAAATATATTTGATCTACAACCTCTATGGTTGTCACCAAAAAAACCCTAAAACAATTGATTTTAAATAAGCAATAACTTCACTTCCCAAACTCTTGTTTAGGCGATAGTTTTTATTTTAAATAAGATAATTTCTTCAAATTATACATATAAAGTTTTAAAAATCGATATGAATACCACCATCCTGTTTTTCCCTTTAAAAATTGATAAAAAACAAATCCTTCATTTGTTTCCTATTAAATGGCTTTAATGCCAAATATAATGTCTCTTATATAAAAATAATATTATGCACAATATAATGTCTCTTATATAAAAATAATATTATGCACAAATATCTAAGAACAAGATACAAAATCTCATTTATTTTATTAATATCAATGACCTTAAGGTATGGCAACACCATCAATTACTCCTTATGAAAAGAATCACTCCACAAGTCAAGCTTGTTAAAATAAAATATTGACATTCAAATTCAACTTATTCAATACAATGATACTAATGTTTATTTATATTTTCTCATGAGTATTCATATGTCAACTACCCCTTATTATTATATGATTTCTTCTAACCACCTAGTGAGAATATTTACTACTCACTAACTACCAAGTGGACCTATTCAAATTGTATTAATTATTCTTTTGGGTACATCCTTAAGAACCCCATATTATCCTTCCTAGGTACGTTACAAATGGTGCATATAATAAATAACATCTTGAAATGAGTTAGTTCAATAAATATCCCATCCACATAAAATTTTAACCAATAACATGACCAACTAGGATCTAAGATGGGATTGAGCAGTATGTGCCTTCTAGCCTTAAGTGTGTGGAGAGACTTATAAATCATGTGACTTAGGTCACATTACAACCAAGCAATAAGCTAGTCATGATGGAATAACATAACTATGTGGTTGTTGTGGACATGTTAAGTAGAGTATTAAAGCATAAGAAATACTTAGTCAATCAATATTGAAGCTTAAGGGATTCAGGAAAGGATGGTGCTTAGTTTCAACTGAGACCCCATAAAACACAATGCACTAAAAAGTGGTTATTTAAGCAATTAAGTAACACATATAAGACAATCTAATCATAACAACAAATCATTAAGCAACGAAATAATCATGTCATGGAATAAAAACCAAATACACTAAGTGATCGCAATCATAGTATCTATTGAAACAACAAAGTTATTACAAAATTGAGCAAATAGTATTATCATTGTAGGAATATTTACGACTCAAATTTTATGTTGAAAATGATTATAGTGTTATATCTTGTAAGAAATATAAATTGAATTTATCATGCTAAGAAAATTTACAAGTACAATGATCCATATTTATATTAGAATGAGTGAGAAAAGCCTTAATGGGTGTGACGCTTAATGGTAGAAGCTATGCATAATGAATGAATATCCTTCATTATCTGACCCTTAATGGTAGACCCTATCCATAATGAATTAATATCATTAATCACCTCATTCCCTAAACTTAAGTTGGTTTAGGAATGCATTAACATGGTCAAAGTTGATCATTGACATGTTTATCAGATGAACTAGTCACTTATAATCACCTAGCTACTATATTACACAAATCTTCTAGGTTGTGAAATGTCACTAACATGGACCATTGAGAGATTGTTGAGTTGGCATACTTGGTTCTGTGTTTATTTTCCTCTTGATTTGGAAGCAATTGAATTAACTATTGACATTTAAAACATTGACATGATGGAGAATGAGCATAGGTTTCATGTGAGGTTTGCCATGATGAGAAGTTGGAATTGATCATGCAAGAGGCCAACACAATGAGCTATATTTGGTGTAATGTTGTTTTGGTGAATTAAGTTAAAAAAAAGGCCTAACACACACCCAAAGTATGTGGATGCACAAATTAACTATCCCCTTGGTGAAAAATCAGGTTCTTATTGTCTTAGGATGATAAGTGCCAATCCTCACTACATTAAGATGCAACAATGAAGAATAAAATTCCATTATACTATCTAACAAATGAACTTTTTTCACACTTGCTAAGTGTGAAATTCTTACAAACTATGATTAGAATTAACCCTATTTGAAAATTCTAAAGCAAGTCTATCATAACAACTTGACATCTTTTCATTTTATAATTTGATACTAAGCACTAGATGCATTCCAACGTATGGTGGTAGATCAATCTCAGAGAGATTGTTTCCACACTACTTAGTGATGGTGTATTATTTGTATCGCAAAGGATATAGGTTGCAATGTGGCCTTTTGAATCTATGTTTCTATATATGAAGCCATGTTTTGTTCCCAACTTAGAATTCATGTTGGAAATAATGCTTTCCATGGCACTACTTATACTTATTTGAGGGTCATAGCAAAATGTCATCAAATTATAATTAACATTTTGGGTTTTTTTAATGAATCATGCTCCTTTGTTGACTTCTTTATGTGTTAACACAAAATTTCCTTCAAGCGGTGGAGCAAGGTATGTTGAGTCCATCGGACTTGTAGGGGAAAATCTAATGGAAACTTTAAAGAGTAATCTACAATATGTCAAATTGTGTTGACCTTAATTGTAGTTGTGTTGAATGAATTCAAAATTTTCTCTCTTAATTCTATGGGTGTTGATGCTTATGTATGCATAATAAATGGGTAGTGATTAAGTTCGTAATCCCTAACTATTTTTTAATAAATGTGTAATGCCTAATTTATTTTGGCTAAATCTTAAATAAATATTATTACCAACAACCTACTTTTATAGGTGAAAGTTGCAAATAATTTATAAAATAAATAAACAAACAAGGTTTACTAGGAAATAGATTATGGAGCATAAAAAAAATACGTATTTTCATGAAATTTATAATGTCTAACTAATTAATCTAAAGAAATAGTAGTTACCTTGAAAATTGCAGGTGGTACCTGGAGCTCATCAAGAACTTGCAAGATTTGTAAATGTGTTGTTGAAATCCCCCTCCCAACCGAGCACAAGCCCACCGAATTTGAGGGTTCCACTTACCACCCAACCAAACCCCCTAGCTTAAAGCTGAGACCCCCCTAGCCTTAACCAATAAACTATGCCCCAAGTATATTTCCTGACTAGTAAGAATCCACTAGTAAAATATTTCCCCTTCCAATCTCCTCTTCCCCCCTCTTTCTTCCCCCAAACTCAGTATGCCCTCTCTTCCTCCTTCCCCTGCCAAAATGTCCTCTTGCATGGGTCGCTCCACTTGGAATCCATGCAAATATTATTTTGCATGGATGACAAGTGGAGTGGTCCACTTTTATTCTCTCCATATATTATTGTTTTTGTTGTTATTTATTTATTTGTTTATTTGATTTATTATTATTATTATTCAAGCATTGGACCTCCTACCAATATCAACTAATAACCTTTAATCAATTTAATATAACTTAGTACATGTTATATTTAACCTCTCAACTAAACTATTTTTTATTAAGTTAATTAATGTATTAATTTGGGCATTGCATACTCCCCCCTTACGAGAATTTTATCCCAAAATTGTTTCATTTTGCTAGATACTAGTAAAGAACTTATGGATGCACATTTTTAAGCAATTCACACCTAGATAACTAGTACTATTGTGCAGAAGACCAATTTACTCGTGTGGCCATCATGAGTAAATATTACACCTACACTAATATAATAATATAAGATAGGTATCCACTTAGAAAATTTACATACTTCTTGCTTAATGTTGTAATTAATTATTTTATATTTTATGGTGACCAACTCCTCACACACTCTCTCCCCGTAATCATATGATCTAATCAACCTTCAAACACCCCCAATAATTTGGATGGTCTTGCTCGCCATGGCACGATCCCTCTGATGCAATTAGTATAAGGGTCACCCAGTGTGGTGTGACAGCAGCAGGAATCAAAAGTCACATCATAGCAAGCATATTCCTTGCTCTTCCTGACTTTTGGCATCAAGAGAAGGCTTAAATCCTTCTGGTCTTCACTGAGATATATGTCCTAAGATCTCATCTATAGGCACAAGGCATCTGGTCCAGTACCTTAACCTACATACACTAGGAGTCTCAAAGGGTCGGCCCAAAAATCCCTCTACATATCCCTATTGGCCACAACCCCAGGCATCAAAATTCCTACACACAAATCCATTGGCAAGTATAGTTCTTACCAATTCATGGACTTTCAATAATTGAGGGAAATATACTATTGGCATAGATTATTGGTTGAGCTTGTAACCCAATATTTTGGCTTCCCATAAAGTGTTATATCATAATGCGTTATAAGAATAGATTCCCCCTCGTGGATATGGGCTCATGCAAGATCATAGAATGAACTGGCCTTCCAGGCCCCAAGTGGATTCTTGTCACTCTACCACTCATCATGACATCATAGCATTAGTCATAAAGAGAACATTTAATGGAACACATACTATCAACATCATGAATAACATGATTTGCATGCTACCACATGCCCTTATGAGATTAAACCAGCATTATGAGTACCAAGGGACCACATGTAACAACATGCTATTACAAAGCATAACATTGTGACCAAGAGTATCAATGAATTGCATGCTATCACATGCCATCATAACAACATAACATCATCATCATGAATATGAAGGAATTTCATGCTACTACATTTCATCATGAAAACATAACATCGTCATGAGAATCAAGGAACATGACATTATTATAAACTATTTAACATCATGAATTTATATTTTTTTTGTCAAGGCAATAAGGTAAGTGCTATATGTTGTTATCATAAAATCATCAATTATCCCACATGAATAATTTATATATGTGTGTGTGTGTATAACATCGTATTGGCAGCTGAACCATCATAATTGTTTTCATGGTCATTTTAATCCAAGTACATATCGAAGCAAAATATCATGATCACTTATAAATCCACAATATGTGATAAATCATTGTAATGACATTTTCATGATCAATTAAATCCATGCCATATGATGACATAACATTCTAAACATCATCATAATTAATAAATTCATATCATGTAATGAATACTCATAGCATATGATTGAACAAGAACCATAATTAAACAATCATAAGTAACAACAACACAATCAGTTTAACCTATGGCATACAATAACATCATCATAACCAATTAATTCATATTTTTTGGTGAAACAATCTAAAACAACATGAGCATGATCAATAATCCATAGCATATAATGAACAATCATTATAACATCATCGTAATCCATTAATTTTTAATACTTAATGAAACCATCATAAATAACAAGGGCATGGTCAGTTTAATCCATAGCATATGATGAAACAACATCGACATAATCCATTAGTTTATAATTTTTTTAACAAAAAAATTTAACAACCAACGTCCAACACTCATATTATGATCAGTTCATCTCACATAGAGTATTTTTTTACATAAAATTATTAATTGAGTATGTATGTATGTGATGAGTATTCAAGGATTATATATAGTATAAAAAATCATCCAAACATTATACCATATAAATCTTCTAATAGTATGTCAATCTACTTAAAGAGACATGGAAAATCTCGACGTATTACTTTTACGTCCTCCCAGGTGGCAATTCCTAGGCTATAGCGGTCGCATTAGACCTTCACTTGATCAAGAGTTTGGTTCCTGAGCTGTCGAACCATGCGATCTAGTATGTAATATGGTTCAACCTGAATGCCCCCCTCTTCGGAATCCTGAAATCATCCAATTTCAACACATGCGAAGGATCGGGAACATAATGCCTAAGCATCAAAACATGAAATACATGATGCATTTTGCTAAGATGGGATGGCAACTCCAGCTTGTAAGAAACGGTTCCAATCCTTTTAAGAATTTTGAATGGTCTAAAAAATATAAGGGATAGTTTAGTACCCTTTCCAAATCTAAAGGTACTTTTTGTGGGTCTCACCCTAACAAAGACTTCATCACCTTCCTCATAGCTCCTATGTATTCTTTTTGCATCGGCATAACTTTTTTGTTAGTCTCTAGATTCCTTTAATCCTTTGCTTAATTATAACCATATGTTCTTCCATTTCTTGGAACATGTTGAGTCTTAATATGACTTGATCTTCTAAATGATCCCCGCTTAATGGGGTCCTGCAAGGTTTCCAATATAGGATTTCTTATGGAGCAACACGAATGGAGCTATGGTAACTATTGTTGTATGCAAACTCTACTAATGAAGTATATTTCTCCCATTGGTTTTGTTGATCCATGACATACATCTTCAACATATCTTTTAACACTTGGTTAACTCTCTCTGTCTAACCATCCATTTCAGGATGATACACAGTGTTAAAGTTAAGTTGAGTACCCATATATGCTTGAATAATTTTCCAAAATATTCTAGTAAATCAGGCATCTCTATTTGATATAATCTTTCAGGGCACTCCATGCAAGTGGATTACCTATTGGAGAAATATTTGATCAATGGTCGGGGAATCAAAGGTATTTCTAGTGGGAATGAAGTGAGTGCTTTTAGTTAGTTTTTCAACACTTACCATGATACAATTATGCCTAAGAGGCGTCATAGGAAATCCTTCAATAAAATCCATGGAAATAACCTCCCATTTAGTTTATGGTATATCATGTGGTTGAAGAAGGCCTGTAGGGTCATGGTGTTTACCTTAACCTGTTAACGTTCTACACATTGTGCCACAAATTGCATGATATCTCTTTTCATCCTTGCCAAGAAGAAATCCTTTTTAAACTATGCATACATTTTATTAACCCCTGGGTGTGTAGAATAACTAGAGGATCTATGTGCTTCTTCCAACACCAACCTCCTAACACCACCTTAAGAGTATGTCTTCTTCCAAGGAAAATCCTTCAAACTTAGAACTTATGGGTCCTCCATCTAGAAAAATGGATTTCACTTGCTGGTACTAGTCATCTTGGGAAAGGTGACTTAGGATTCGATCCTTTAAGTCAACCTTTAAGGATATCACACAGTGAATCCTAGTTTTCTGCTTAAAGCATCTACCACGTTGTTCTCCTTACGCTTGATATAAGTTACCTTAAAATCATACTCGCTAAGAAACTCACCCAACATCATTGCCAATCGTTAAGGTCCTTTTGGGTAAAGATATGTTGAAGACTCCCATGGCTTGTTTTCAACTCAAACCGACGTCCCATGAGATAATGTGTCCATAAATTTAGGGTCATCATAGCGACTTCTAATTCCAAATCATGGGTGGCATAGTTGATTTCATGGGTCTTGAGCTTACGTGAAGCAAAAGTTATAACGTCGCCCTCTTCCATTAGAACAACCCCTAACCCTTGTACTAAAGCATTTGTACAAACACAAAAGTCCTTTTCCATATCAGACACCCTCAATATTGGTGAGTTGGTCTTGGGTTTCCTGTCAAAACCCCAAAATTTCCAAAAAAATTTAAATTTTTTAAAAATACATATAATTTCAATAAATGTAGTCACTAATTGTTTGATTAGTTATCTGTTATCGAAATTAATTATTTGTTGGTTATGTTTAGCAATAGAACAGTTCTTTTCAGTTTACTGATTTTGTTCTTTTTGCGACCATACAAAAAGAGACTGTCATGTAAAAATTGGGCTTACTTAGCTTCCGAGCTAATGCAGAGAGTTTTTCCCATTCTTACAGACTACAGGTAAGAAGCTTTGGGCGCTGCTTAATCAATTTTTAAAGCATTTGATTATAGGATTGTTGCAAACAGTGAACTCAGTAAAGAAATAGATACTAAACAAAATTCAAGTATTCAAGGTATAATTACTTTACTGTTTCTATTCTTTTAATTCTTGAGGGATAGAATTTAGTTCAACAGTAATGGTTGCAACCGTTTTCTTTCTAGTCACATTATACTATAGTCCTCAAAAGCTTAAAGAAATGTTTCACGTCTACCATGGTTGTACAACGTAGGATAAAATATTTCAAATAGTTCTTTACAGATAGAAATGTAAGATCAAGGTCTATTTTTGTTGTTGTTGTCCATCTTACTAAACTATGTCATGTTTGAAAAGAATACTATACAGTGTTAAAGAGCTTATGTATCCAATTCTTACTTTCAATTTCTCCCAAGTTTAAGGGGATTTCAAACTCAATATATACTGCAGTCAAATAAATGAAGCTAGTATTAGAGGTTTAATTTCCTCTATATTATAACTGTTTGGAGAATGATAATCTATTTAAAGTCAGTAATATTATTCAAAAATCGCAAGAAAGTCTTTAAGCTTTTTGAGACCTATCATACTTTCGTACAACTTGCTAGTTCCATACTATATCATTCAAGATAAGTGACTACTATAAATATAGATTTACTTATCATATTTAGATTATGTAAATATAGAAATTCTTTTTCATGACTTAATAATATCCTAGCTTTGATTATTAACATATTGACTTAAAGAACAATAGCCAAGTCTATAATAAACTAAGTCATAGTATATGTCTTTATACTTAACAAGTCTATGGATTATCTTTAAATTTACCTTCTATCCTCTTTTACCATAATGGCTTCCTTAACTCCTTTGCATGAACAAAAAAATATACTTGGTTAAGTAATAAATCTACTTTGGTTGCTTAGTTACTAGGGTATCAAGGTAGATACTTGTATTAAGAGAATACTATTATTCCTCATCTCTTAAGTTATACCCTATAAGACCCTTGTCATTTTTATGAACATAACGTTGATGATAGCATTGTAATATGGAAAGGAAATGTGCAAAGGGTATAAGTTATAATACAAAGATGAAGATTATATTTTGTAATATAGATTATGAACATAATAATAAGGGTCGTATGGTTCCACATGCCCTTGATGATTACTAACAAGATTTTATTGTGAAATAATAATGTAGGTTTCATACTACGTGCAAATCGAAATAAGCGAACTATGGATAAAGAATAAAATGATTGGAAATCATTTGTGGAATCCGGGACTATACAAAATTACCCGAATCGTATACAAAATTTTACGTGATAACGTGGCACTTCCTGGTCCATGCATTCGATTGTTAAAATGCCGCAGTCAAACCCTAACTCCGTCATTCTTCCTTTGTCTTCGGGCCTTCTTCGTTCTGCTGCGATTTTCCTCAAGGCACTGTCGTTACCTTGCTTTGTGACAGCCTCCCCATCATTGTTCCTCCTTGAAGGTTTGTCCACTGCCTGTAGAGAGGTGATATTGTGACATTGTTTGGGTTTTTACGAAGGTTGTTGAACATACTTAGGGTTTTCTCCCTCACTGTTTCCTTGTTCAAACCCTCAACTGCAAGGTCTTCTTCCTTTGTGAGTGTTGAAGTATGGTTCCTTGAGACAGTGTTGGATGTGTGCTGCGCAGTTAACCCTTTCCTCCCTTTCTGCAGAAGGTTTTCTTACTTGAATTCATGGGTGCTTTACAGTTCGATGGTGGTCACGCTTTACCCAAATTTTTTGGTAAGAGGACTGTCAGTCCTTAATTTAATCATTGATTTGTTTTTAGTGTAAATAGAATCATTTCTAACAGATTTTAATTGAATTTTTCTTGTTACAGGTCGACCCCTTCCTCAGTTTGGTTGTGCGAGATTACAACAGCGGTTCAAGGTTTACGGTAAGCCTGGTTTTTAACCATGGCCGTTACTATTTGCTTGGTCCATCTGGAACAAAATTGTTGCGTTGTCAAGTCTGTCACCCTTGGGGTTTCAGTTTGCTTGTTACTTTCTTTTGTTGTTTTTCTAGTAGTTAATGAGGCCTTTAAGCTGCGTAAGGATACTCTAGTTCAGGCCATAACTGTATTTTAGTTCTGTTGTTAGAAACTTGGAGAAGCCGTGGCTTAAGAAGTTTTCTAGACTCTTTGCTTGGCTTGACTGTGTAAAAGTTAAGTTAATGAATAACTTGGAAAAAGGGGTTTGAAACCCTCGACTTTATAATTCTACTAGTTTTCTTTTTGTATTTACAGGGTTAAAACCCTAACTTAATACATAAGTTGTTAAACAGTCCTTTCAGTTATCTTAAGCTTACTGTGCCTTGCCGCTATTTTATTTCTTACTTTCTTACTTGTATTATAATAATAATAATAATCTATGAGCTCGACCGCAAAAGAAAATTTACATGATCTTGGAATTTGATCCTGGGTTAATAATATATCTCTGTAAGTTATTTTAGTTAAATTGTATTAAATAAATCGACTTGATAGAACGAGCATACTGTAGCTCTATTTGTTTAATTTATATTTATGGTGAAGTACTTGAGTAACTAACAGTTACTCTCTTTTCAAGTACAAAAATTATGTTTGATCTTGTAATATTAAAATTGACTAGATTACCCATTATTACTGTTTTTGTACATAGTAATTTAACCTGCAAACTTGTCATACAACACGTAAAATAAAAGGAGTATATTTGCAAGCATATTATCTTATCTTTGAGTACTAATGTTCCTATTAATAATATTACTTAGTTTATCTTAAAGGAAAGAGTTGGAACTGTTGTTACATAGTTGTTATGTTGCAACTTATAAAGAATTTATATTTTAATACAGTAATTTTAAGTATTATTTAGGACAGTCTTTGAATACAAAATTTTAATTCATTTATATTTTAATACAGTAATTTTAAGTATTATTTAGGACAGTCTTTGAATACAAAATTTTAATTCAATTACTGTTGATATTATAATGGAGTACATTGCCTTGTGTAAAATAAGTAAAGAGTTGTGTTTATAAATTTTTATATTTATTACCTTATTCTTTAATAGTTATCAACACATGATACATTATTATATATTTACCATGTTATTATAGTTCCTAAACTAGATCCTTATGTCTTAGAGAAACCCTTTCAGTATTCTATAATATCTCATTGAAATGACAAATTATTAATTATAAAAAAATTTCTCATAAGAGAACTACTATAGTTATTATACAGTTAATATTTACACAGTTAGTATTTTGAGAAGTATAAGTTTGCAGTTATGCATTTTTGTTTATATTTAACTAGATAGAATAGAATCTAAAGAATAACCTATGTATATATATATATATACACCCTGTATAGTTAGATTA
>LPNX010495515.1:155938-216189 GCA_001517045.1 Pseudotsuga menziesii | reverse complement strand
CTCCCTACCAACTCTTGGAGAGCGCTCAAACAGCGACTCCTCAGGACCCCCGAGCTTGCTCTGGTCTCCCTGGCTGGAACTAGGTGCAGCAATAGTCAGATACCAATCTTCAAACTCGGTATTAATCCAGAACTTATCAGAAAGTCCTCCCAGCTAACAAGCTGTAATAAACAAGTTACTGCAGCATTCCTCTCAGAACAACTTCCTTAATGTTTTTCCCTTTTTCCTCAATGAATTTCCTAAATATCATTCACCTGAATGAATTCTCTCTGGAAAATATTTGAGCAGCCTCAGCTCTCTTCATTGAGTACTTTTAAAATATTGCCTAGGTCTTTTTGGGTTAGTTGTCATTTAATGAGCCACCTACTCTGATCCCACTTTCTTGGGGGATCATGACCCCAAATATAGGGAAGTTGCCACCTGCAACTTAGGAAGTGTTTGAGGATGCTGCCACTTGTCTTTTTCCCTCCACCTAGTTCCATCCACCAGTTTGACCAGTAACCTCTTTTTAACAGCTCTCCCATGCTATTGTCTCCACAATTTATTTATTAATAATAAAATATTTTGAATTACATTCCACTTCTGTTGACTCTGCTGAGTCATCAGTTCCTACTTAGCATTAAATTTAACATAATGTCTCAGGAATATGATTAAAACAATTAACATTATTTTACAAAATTGGGGTATGTGACATTTCCAACCCACACTTAGCTAATGTAGAAGGAGATATGAAACTATCAGTTGCACTAGGGTGAATTAAAATGGAAAGGGAAATATTTTTATCATACCCGTGGATTCCACTACAACATATCGATGCTCAACTTGGCGGTTGATTACAGATGCATAGATCTAATGTATTTCTTGGCCTTGATCTTGTTTATCCTTTCCCTCTCGTTGTCTAGAATTGAACCGATATTATAGGCAAGCACTTCAGTAATGAGGACCCTTGCAATTCCAACATTCTATTTTATTTTGATTAGATGTCGATGATCCAGGAGGATCATCTCATATCCAATCAACATGCTATTACGAAGCATAACATTGTGACCAAGAATATCAATGAACGACATGCTATCACATGTCATCATAACAACATAACATCATCATCATGAATATGAAGGACTTTCATGCTACTACATTTCATCATGAAAACATAACATCGTCATGAGAATCAAGGAACATGACATTATTATAAACTATTTAACATCCTAACATCATGAATTTATATTTTTTTTGTCAAGGCAATAAGGTAAGTGCTATATGTTGTTATCATAAAATCATCAATTATCCCACATGAATAATTTATATATGTGTGTGTGTGTGTGTGTGTATAACATCGTATTGGCAGCTGAACCATCATAATTGTTTTCATGGTCATTTTAATCCAAGTACATATCGAAGCAAAATATCATCATCACTTATAAATCCACAATATGTGATAAATCATTGTAATAACATTTTCATGATCAATTAAACCCATGCCATATGATGACATAACATTCTAAACATCATCATAATTAATAAATTCATATCATGTAATGAATACTCATAGCATATGATTGAACAAGAACCATAATTAAACAATCATAAGTAACAACAACACAATCAGTTTAACCTATGGCATACAATAACATCATCATAACCAATTAATTCATAAGTTTTGGTGAAACAATCTAAAACAACATGAGCATGATCAATAATCCATAGCATATAATGAACAATCATTATAACATCATCGTAATCCATTAATTTTTAATACTTAATGAAAACATCATAAATAACAAGGGCATGGTCAGTTTAATCCATAGCATATGATGAAACAACATCGATATAATCCATTAGTTTATAATTTTTTAACAAAAAAACTTAACAACCAACATCCAACACTCATATTATGATCAGTTCATCTCACATATAGTATTTTTTTACATAAAATTATTAATTGAGTATGTATGTATGTGATGAGTATTCAAGGATTATATATAGTATAAAAAATCATCCAAACATTATACCATATAAATCTTCTAATAGTACGTCAATCTACTTAAAGAGACATGGAAAATCTTGACGTATTACTTTTACGTCCTCCCATGTGGCAATTCCTAGGCTATAGCGGTCGCATTAGACCTTCACTTGATCAAGAGTTTGGTTCCTGAGCTGTCAAACCATGCGATCTAGTATGTAATATGGTTCAACCTGAATGCCCCCCTCCTCAGAATCCTGAAATCATCTAATTTCAACACATGCGAAGGATTGGGAACATAATGCCTAAGCATCAAAACATGAAATACATGATGCATTTTGCTAAGATGGGATGGCAACTCCAGCATGTAAGAAACAATTCCAATCCTTTTAAGAATTTTGAATGGTCTAAAAAATATAAGGGATAGTTTAGTACCCTTTCCAAATCTAAAGGTACTTTTTGTGGGTCTCACCCTAACAAAGACTTCATCACCCCTCCTGATAGCTCCTATCTATTCTTTTTGCATCGGCATAACTTTTTTTGTTAGTATCTAGATTCCTTTAATCCTTTGCTTAATTATAACCATATGTTCTTCCATTTCTTGGAACATTTTGAGTCCTAACATGACTTGATCTTCTAAATGATCCCCGCTTAATGGGGTCCTGCAAGGTTTCCAATATAGGATTTCTTATGGAGCAACACGAATGGAGCTATGGTAACTATTGTTGTATGCAAACTCTACTAATGAAGTATATTTCTCCCATTGGTTTTGTTGATCCATGACATACATCTTCAACATATCTTTTAACACTTGTTTAACTCTCTCTGTCTGACCATCCATTTCAGGATGATACACAGTGTTAAAGTTAAGTTGAGTACCCATATATGCTTGAATAATTTTCCAAAATATTCTAGTAAATCAGGCATCTCTATTTGATATAATCTTTCAGGGCATTCCATGCAAGTGGATTACTTATCGGAGAAATATTTGATCAATGGTCGGGGAATCAAAGGTATTTCTAGTGGGAATAAAGTGAGTGCTTTTAGTTAGTTTTTCAACACTTACCATGATACAATTATGCCTAAGAGGCGTCATGGGAAATCCTTCAATAAAATCCATGGAAATAACCTCCCATTTAGTTTATGGTATATCATGTGGTTGAAGAAGGCCTGTAGGGTCATGGTGTTTAGCCTTAACCTATTAACGTTCTACACATTGTGCCACAAATTGCATGATATCTCTTTTCATCCTTGCCAAGAAGAAAGCCTTTTTAAACTATGCATACATTTTCTTAACCCCTGGGTGTGTGGAGTAACTAGAGGATCTATGTGCTTCTTCCAACACCAACCTCCTAACACCTCCTTAAGAGTATGTCTTCTTCCAAGGAAAATCCTTCAAACTTAGAACTTATGGGTCCTCCATCTAGAAAAATGGATTTCACTTGCTGGTACCAGTCATCTTGGGAAAGGTGACTTAGGATTCGATCCTTTAAGTCAACCTTTAGGGATATCGCGCAGTGAATCCTAGGCCTTCTGCTTAAAGCATCTACCATGCTGTTCTCCTTACGCTTGATATAAGTTACCTTAAAATCATACTCACTAAGAAACTCACCCAACGTCATTGCCAGTCGTTAAGGTCCTTTTGGGTAAAGATATGTTGAAGACTCCCATGGTTTGTTTTCAACTCAAACTGACGTCCCATGAGATAATGTGTCCATAAATTTAGGGTCATCATAGCGACTTCTAATTCCAAATCATGGGTGGCATAGTTGATTTCATGGGTCCTGAGCTTACGTGAAGAAAAAGTTATAACGTCGCCCTCTTCCATTAGAACAACAGCTAACCATTGTACTAAAGCATTTGTACAAACACAAAAGTCCTTTTCCATATCAGACACCTTCAATATTGGAGTGCTTGTTGATCGTCATTTTAGCTCTATAAAGGCTTCCTCGCACTCCCTTGTTCATTCAAATCTAACTCCCTTCTTATGAAGAGAGGTGATAGGGTAGGAAATATAGGAGAAACCTTCCACAAACCTTTGATAGTATCCATCCAACCCCATAAAGCTACGCATTTTCTTAGAATTCTTGGGGTTTGGCTAATTCATTATAGCTTCAACTTTACTAGGTTCAACAACTATACCCTCCCCATTGATTATATGACCTAGATACTGAATTTTGTTTTGGAAGAAGGAACACTAAGACAACTTCCCATACATTTGTGTTCTCTAAGTCACCGAAGTACAAGTATTAGATGTTCTTGATGCTCTCTCATCTCGAGAGCATATGAGGATGTCATCCAAAAATACTTTAGCAAAACAGTCTGAGTATTTTCAAAATACATTGTTCATTAATTTCATGAAAATTGTAGGAGCGTTTGTTATCCCAAATGGTACTACGACAAACTCATAATGGTTGTATTTTGTCTTGAAGGAATTTTTTGGAATATCTTCCTCCTTAATTCTCAATTTATGGTAGCCTAATCTTAGGTCGATCTTGGAGAATACAGCCACGCCCTTCAGTTGATCAAACAAGTCATCAACACTGGGCATAAGATACTTATTTCTAATAGTTGCTTTATTAATATCTCGATAGTCGATGCAGAGCCTGAGGGACCCATCTTTGTTTTTCACAAATATAACTAGTGTGCCCCAAGGTGATACATGAGGCCTTATGAGCCCTAATTTGATCATCTTGGTGAGTTGCACACTTAGCTCATTAAGTTATGGGATGGTAATATAGTGGGATGTTTTTTATATCGATTCCGTCCCTGGTTTTAAGGGGATGGATAAATTGAATACTCTAATTGGTGACATGCTTGGAAATTCCTTGGGAAACACATCTTTAAACTCCTCTAATATTGGGTGTAGGATTGAATAAGAGCTATTAACTTTCTTGATAGCTTCTACTGCATATATTTTTCATCATTTTCTCATGGATCTCTTAACATTGTTAGCTGAGATGAAGCGTAAGGATCAAACCTCTCTCTTAATTCCTTCAATCGCTATAGGATTTCCTAGATCATCATGGAAGTAAACCTTCTTTTGGTTGCAATCTACCAAGGCTAAATGGGATTCAAGCTAGTCCATTCCTACTATGATGTCGTAGGCTCCCAGAGGTCTGTTGTACAACTTCATTTTAGTTATGCACCTTCCTAACTTAACAATACAATTCTTGAGCAAGGATGCTACCTACTGCTTTACTCTAGAAGGCATTTCTACATGAATGAAATCATGTTGGTCTTGGGTTTCCAACCCACACTTAGCTAATGTAGAAGGAGATATGAAACTATCAGTTGCACTAGGGTGAATTAAAATGGAAAGGGAAATATTTTTATCATACCCGTGGATTCCACTACAACATATCGATGCTCAACTTGGTGGTTGATTACAAATGCATGGATCTAATGTATTTCTTGGCCTTGATATTTTTTATCCTTTCCCTCTCGTTGTCTAGAATTGAACCGATATTATAGGCAAGCACTTCAGTAATGAGGACCGTTGCAATTCCAACATTCTATTTTATTTTGATTAGATGTCGATGATCCAGGAGGATCATCTCATATCCAATCAAGCTTAATGTATTCAAATTTTAAATTAAAGATTACATGGTGAAATAGCTCATTAAGAGATTTCCGACAACGCTTGTTTCGTGGAAAAATATCTCCAGACGTAAAAATTATGAAGGTTTGAAGTTTCCACAATTATGGTTAAATTGGCAAAAAAAAAAAGAGTTTTGGGTCAAAATTTCTTAATGTAATTTTTATTAAAAAAAAATTGGGAGTCTAAATGATTCAACTCCATGGCATCTAATAGGGGCCAAATACCTAGCCAGCTCTCCACGAGATCATTCTTAACATATAAGTGGCACATATTTTATTAATTTTGAACTTATGTTAAGTTTTGAAAAGGGGGGGCTCGCCCCTCAACCCCATTGTCAACACAAACCCCTAGAATCTATGGTTATATATCTAACAACCCATATTCGCCAACATGACCCCCTGGAATTTATGGTTATATGTGTAACAAACCATATCCGTCAGCACAATGTCACCGTAAGCCATGCCACATGGCTACCATATCGATTCCAACAAACTATATAATATATGCCCCGATGCATTACCAACACACCATACAATATAATGTCATATCCCATGTGAAATGGGGAGAGTGAGAGGCCCTCAGAATTGACCTCGGAACCTCCGCTCCCCAATTCCCATGTATTACCAATGGGCTACAGCCCCGAACCTTGACAAGATTTGAAACAATATTGTTTTACGTTTTAAACGGGATTTCAAAAACAGGAAAGGATGCGTGGCCCTCTGGCCCGCAACCCAAAAATCACTTCAAACCTCTACATAAACCACCTTTCTGCACAGATTTCGAGACATTGTACATAGTCGATTGCACAGTTCCCAAGGTGGTATTGACATGCTTCCCAAGGAGATATTGGCATGCTTCCCAAGGCAGCTTCTACACAAAGTTTGAGGCAATTTGGCATGGATTCCGAGTTGGAATCCGTACACAATGCACACAGTTTGTCTTTTGTGCAGAATCATTTTCTCGAACTGTGTGCCAGAGGAGGCCTTAGGTAAAGATATTCGAGTTTATACTCATTTTTCTCGATTTTTCAGGAGGAACGCAGTGGTGTAGTCTGTGTCTGTGTTTGACTAACATAACTCAGAAGTGTTTCGAGAACACTCATTTCATATGCTTTTGAAGACTAATAAAATCAACCTTCCCATTGGAAGTGGCCCAGAGACATATCCCAGGAGGGGTGAACTCCATTATTAGTTGTTGTCTTCATTTTATGGTTTCCATATCTCTTTTATTTTGTCATGTGATTTATTTAAGCATTATAATTTGCATCTTTTAAGCTGCTTATCAGTAATTAACATTTAAATTTCACATGCAAATTTAATGGTTAAAAAATATCCTGAATATTTTTAGATAAGTCCAGTTCTGACCTGAGTCATTATGGTATTTCCCTTTGCCTCTTCCATGATTATGCGATTGATTCCTCAATATTGTGGGTGGTGCATTAGATGCCATAGATTCCAATGCATAATTCCTGGCTACTCCACCTTGCCTTCCTCAGAATCCATACCTTTGTCCACTGATTCTGTTATCCCTTCCTTGAAAAGGATCCTTGGAGGGAACATAGCTCTTCCTTAATGATTGTCCAACCATACTGATCCTCTTCTCGGCCCTCCTAGCCAAACTCATTTTTCTGCCATCGTAAACAGTTTCCACATTGCCAACTAATGAACAATCATTATAACATCATCGTAATCCATTAATTTTTAATACTTAATGAAACCATCATAAATAACAAGGGCATGGTCAGTTTAATCGATAGCATATGATGAAACGACATCGACATAACATCGTCATAATCCATTAATTTATAATTTTTTTAACAAAAAAACTTATCAAACCAACATCCAACACTCATATTATAATCAGTTCATCTCACATATAGTATTTTTACATAAAATTATTAATTGAATATGTATGTATGTGACGAGTATTCAAGGATTATATATAGTTTAAAAAATCATCCAAACATTATACCATATAAATCTTTAATAGTATGTCAATCTACTTAAAGAGACATGGAAAATCTCGACGTATTACTTTTACGTTGTCCCACGTGGCAATTCCTAGACTATAGTGGTCGCATTAGACCTTCACCTGTTCAATAGTTTGGTTCCTGAGCTGTCGAACCCTGCGATCTAGTATCTAGTATAATCAACCTAAATGCCCCCCTCCTCAGAATCCTAAAATCATCCAATTTCAACACATGCGAAGGATCGGGAACATAATGCCTAAGCATCAAAACATGAAATACATGATGCATTTTGCTAAGATGGGATGGCAACTCTAGCTTGTAAGAAACGGTTCCAATCCTTTTAAGAATTTTGAATGGTCTAAAAAATATAAGGGATAGTTTAGTACCCTTTCCAAATCTAAAGGTACTTTTTGTGGATCTCACCCTAACAAAGACTTCATCACCCCTCCTGATAGCTCCTATCTATTCTTTTTGCATCGGCATAAATTTTTGTTAGTCTCTAGATTCCTTTAATCCTTTGCTTAATTATAACCATGTGTTCTACCATTTCTTGGAACATGTCGAGTCCTAATATGACTTGATCTTCTAACTAATCCCCGCTTAATGGGGTCCTGCAAGGTTTCCGATATAGGATTTCTTATGGAGCAACATGAATGGAGCGATGGTAACTATCGTTGTATGCAAACTCTACTAATGAAGTATATTTCTCCCATTGGTTTTGTTGATCCATGACATACATCCTCAACATATCTTTTAACACTTGGTTAACTCTCTCTGTCTAACCATCCATTTCAGGATGATACACAGTGTTAAAGTTAAGTTGAGTACCCATAGATGCTTGAATAATTTTCCAAAATATTCTAGTAAATCAGGCATCTCTATTTGATATAATCTTTCAGGGCACTCCATGCAAGTGGATTACCTATCAGAGAAATATTTGATCAATGGTCGGGGCATCAAAGGTATTTCTAGTGGGAATAAAGTGAGTGCTTTTAGTTAGTTTTTCAACAATTACCATGATACAATTATGCCTAAGAGGCGTCATGGGAAATCCTTCAATAAAATCCATGGAAATAACCTCCCATTTAGTTTATGGTATATCATGTGGTTGAAGAAGGCCTGTAGGGTCATGGTGTTTAGCCTTAACTTGTTGATGTTCTACACATTGTGCCACAAATTGCATGATATCTCTTTTGATCCTTGCCAAGAAGAAAGCCTTTTTAAACTATGCATACATTTTCTTAACCCCTGGGTGTGTAGAATAACCAGAGGATCTATGTGCTTCTTCCAACACCAACCTCCTAACACCACCATTGTTAGGGGTGTCGATCCACCCTCTAGACCTTAAGAGTATGTCTTCTTCCAAGGAAAATCTTTCAAACTTAGAACTTATGGGTCCTCAATCTAGAAAAATGAATTTCACTTGTTGGTACCAATCATCTTGGGAAAGGCGACTTAGGATTCGATCCTTTAAGTCAACCTTTAAGGATATCACACAGTGAATCCTAGGCCTTCTGCTTAAAGCATCTACCATGTTGTTCTCCTTATGCTTGATATAAGTTACCTTAAAATCATACTCGCTAAGAAACTCACCCAACGTCGTTGCCGAGTGTTAAGGTCCTTTTGGGTAAAGATATGTTGAAGACTCCCATGGTCTGATTTCAACTCAAACTGACATCCCATGAGATAATGTCTCCATAAATTTAGGGTCATCATAGCGACTTCTAATTCCAAATCATGGGTGGCATAGTTGATTTCATGGGTCCTGAGATTATGTGAAGCAAAAGTTATAACATCGCCCTCTTCCATTAGAACAACCCCTAACCCTTGTACTAAAGCATTCATACAAACACAAAAGTCCTTTTCCATATCAGACACCCTCAATATTGGAGTGCTTGTTAATCGTTGTTTTAGCTCTATAAAGGTTTTCTCGCACTCCCTTGTTCATTCAAATCTAACTCCCTTCTTATGAAGAGAGGTGATAGGGTAGGCAATACAGGAGAAACCTTCCACAAACCTTTGATAGTATCCATCCAACCCCATAAAGCTACGTATTTTCTTAGAATTCCTGGGGTTTGGCTAATTCATTATAGCTTCAACATTACTAGGTTCAACAACTATACCCTCCCCATTGATTATATGACCCACATACTGAATTTCGTTTTGGAACAAGGAACACTAAGACAACTTCCCATACATTTGTGTCTCTAAGTCACCGAAGTACAAGTCTTAGATGTTCTTGATGCTCTCTCATCTTGAGAGCATATGAGGATGTCATCCAAAAATACTTGAGCAAAACAGTCTGAGTATTTTCAAAATACATTATTCATTAATTTCATGAAAATTGTAGGAGCGTTTGTTATCCCAAATGGTACTACGACAAACTCATAATGGTTGTATTTTGTCTTGAAGGATTTTTTTGGAATATCTTCCTCCTTAATTCTCAATTTATGGTACCCTAATCTTAGGTCAATCTTGGAGAATACAGCCACGCCCTTCAGTTGATCAAACAAGTCATCAACACTGGGCATAAGATACTTATTTCTAATAGTTGCTTTATTAATATCTCGATAGTCGTTGCAGAGCCTAAGGGACCCATCTTTATTTTTCACAAATATAACTAGTGTGCCCCAAGGTGATACACTAGGCCTTATGAGCCCTAATTTGATCATCTTGGTGAGTTGCACACTTAGCTCATTAAGTTATGGGATGGTAATATAGTGGGGTGTTTTTTATATCGATTCCGTCCCTAATTTTAAGGGGATGGATAAATTGAATACCATAATTGGCGACATGCTTGGCAATTCCTTGGGAAACACATCTTTAAAATCCTCTAATATTGGGTGTAGGATCGAATAAGAGCTATTAACTTTCTTGATAGATTCTACTGCATATATTTTTTTATCATTTTCTCATGGATCTCTCAACTTTGTTAGCTGAGATGAAGCGTAAGGATCAAACCTCTCTCTTAATTCCTTTAATCACTATAGGATTTCCTAGATCATCATGGAAGTAAAACTTCTTTTGGTTGCAATCTACCAAGGATCAATGGGATTCAAGCTAGTCCATTCCTACTATGATGTCGTAGGCTCCCAGAGGTCTGTTGTACAACTTCATTTTAGTTATGCACCTTCCTAACTTAACAATACAATTCTTGAGCAAGGATCCTACCTACTGCTTTACTCTAGAAGGCATTTCTACATGAATGAAATCATGTTGGTATTGGGTTTCCAACCCACACTTAGCTAATGTAGAAGGAGAGATGAAACTATCAGTTGCACTAGGGTGAATTAAAATGGAAAGGGAAATATTTTTTATCATACCCGTGGATTCCACTACAACATCTCGATGCTCAGCTTGGCGGTTGATTACAGATGCATGGATCCAATTTATTTCTTGGCCTTGACCTTGTTTATCCTTTCCCTCTCGTTCTCTAGAATTGAACCGATACTATAGGCAAGCACTTCAGTAATGAGGACCCTTGCAATTCCAACATTCTATTTTATTTTGATTAGATGTCGATGATCCAGGAGGATCATCTCATATCCGATCAAATTTAATGTCTTCAAAATTTAAATTAAAGATTACATGGTGAAATAGCTCATTAAGGGATTTTCGACAATGCTTGTTTCGTGGAAAAATATCTCCAGACGCAAAAATTATGAAGGTTTGAAGTTTCGACAATTATGGTTAAATTGGCCAAAAAAAAGAATTTTGGGTCAAAATTTCTTAATTTAATTTTTATTAAAAAAATTTGGGAGTCTAAATGATTCAACTCCATGGCATCTAATAGGGGCCAAATACCTAGCCCAACTTGCCTAGCCAACTCTCCACGAGATCGTTCTTAACATATAAGTGGCACATATTTTATTAATGTTTAACTTATGTTAAGTTTTGAAAAGGGGGGGCTTGCCCCTCAACCCCATTGTCAACACGAACCCCTAGAATCTATGGTTATATATTTAACAACCCATATCCACCAACATGACCCCCTGGAATCTATGGTTATATATGTAACAAACCATATCCGTCAGCACAATGTCACCGTAAGCCATGCCACATGGCTACCATATCAATTCCAACAAACTATATAATATCTGCCACGATGCATTACCAACACACCATACAATATAATGTCATATCCCATGTGAAATGGGGAGAGTGAGAGGCCCTCAGGTTTGACCTCGGAACCTCCGCTACCCAATTCCCATGTATTACCAATGAGCTATGGCCCCGAACCTTGACAATATTTGAAACAATATTGTTTTACGTTTTAAACGAGATTTCAAAAACAGGAAAGGGTGCGTGGCCCTCTGGCCCGCAACCCAAAAACCACTTCAAACCTCTACATAAACAACCTTTCTGCACAGATTTCAAGACATTGTACATAGTCGATTGCACAGTTCCCAAAGTGATATTGGCATTCTTCCCAAGGCGATATTGGCATGCTTCCCAAGGCGGCTTCTACACAATGTTTGAAGAAATTTGGCATGGATCCCGAGGTGGAATCCGTACACAATGCATACATTTTGTCTTTTGTGCAGAATCGTTGTCTCGAACTGTGTGCCAGAGGAGGCCTTAGGCAAAGGTATTTGAGTTGATACTCATTTTTCTTGATTTTTCGGGAGGAACGCAGTGGTGTAGTCTGTTTCTGCATCTGACTGACATAACTCATAAGTGTTTCGAGAACACTCATTTTGTATGCTTTTGAAGACTAATAAGATCAACCTTCCCATTGTAAGTGGCCCAGAGATGTATCCCAGGAGGGGTGAACTCCATTATTAGTTGTTGTCTTCATTTTATGGTTTCCATATCTCTTTTATTTTGTCATGTGATTTATTTAAGCATTATAATTTGCATCTTTTAAGCCTGCTTATTAGTAATTAACATTTAAATTTCACATGCAAATTTAATGGTTAAAAAAGATCCTAAATATTTTCAGATCAGTCCAGTTCTAACCTGAGTCATTATGGTCTTTCCCTTTGCCTCTAACATGATTATGCGATTGATTCCTCAATATTGTGGGTGGTGCATTAGATGCCATAGATTCCACCACATAATTCTTGGCTACTCCACCTTGCCTTCCTCAGAATCCATACCTTTGTCCACTGATTCTGTTATCCCTTCCTCGAAAAGGATCCTTGGAGGGAACATAGCTCTTCCTCGATGATTGTCCAACCATATTGATCCTCTTATGGGCCCTCCTAGCCAAACTCATTGTTCTGCCACCGTAGTCAGTTTCCACATTGCCAACTCAGCCCAAAATTTTGCATCCAACCCGTGAAGGACCCTTTATTGTTGTATTTTATTAGATTCTACCATGTAATCTACATGATGAATAAGCGAAAGACATTCCACCTCACAGGATTCCACAAATCTACTCCTCTGCCTGACTGCACGATCTGTTGATGTTTGTATTCTTCAGATAAGTACCCGAGTTTGAAAGCTTCCTCAAATAATTCCCATGTTACCTGCATAGGGGTAATATGCAATTTATTTTCCTCACTAACCCACCATATTAAGGCATCATCTTCGAGTGGTATTATTGTTAATTGGGCTTTCTCAAGGGTGGTGTAGGATTTGTATCTCAAGGCTCTTTCAACACTTAGTAACCAATCCTTTGTTTTGCCACCTTCTTCTTTTCCCGTGAATTCAGGCAGTTTGGATATTTCCATCTCTTTGACAATGTATAACAAAGCTTTTATCGTATTAATGTTAGTTACGAGATCTAGGTCCTGATTTTGCTTCTGCTCTAACTCATGTTCTTGGCCCTCACATGTTCTACATCAGTCATGATTGTATTATAGACTTCAAAGTCCCTCTAATTGGTGTCATACTCAACCCATTAACCCTTGACTATAGTTCTTACCTATGGTATTACTCCAAAAAGGATATTGACCATTTATAAATTATTGTCTATATTGAATAGCAATAGCATTAACTAAATTAAATGTTTCCGGTATATAGAATTAACTATTATATCAAAAATTCACAATTATTTTCATGGACCATTCGAACAATATATGTAAAGTTTATTTTACATAATTAACAATTAGGATAACTATCAACCCTTACCCAATACTCATTTAATATAGAACTTACAACAAGTTTCTTTTATAGCATATATAACGAGTGCCACAACGTGGCGAAGTCCCTGTCGTTCGTTTACATGTCGTCTGCCTTAATAAAATATTTTTCTTTTTTCCTTATAATAATATAGCCATAAACTCATGGACATATATCGAATGGATCAGACGCGTGGCAATTTCATGCTGCACCCTGCAACCAAACGTAGTTTGCTCTTCCTTTAAAACAACCAGCCGTTAAATCATTTACATAATAGTTTATTTTCTCTAAAACATTGATCAAATATCTTCAAAATAGATGGAAGACTCTAAGGACTATTGGCAACAACCACTAGATTATGTCGTGGTGACTGCTTTTTCCTATCATACTTACCTGGTCTTTTTCTTGGATTTTGGCCAGTAGTCTTGAGTCCGATTTATGTACCGATAAATATGGTGGAAACAATCAAGAATTTTAGGGTTAGTTAATTGTATAATTAGCTTCTCTATGGTAATATCCTCCACGGCTCTAATTTTGATATTTTAGATGGCAATTTTAACATTGGCCAGATTGTAGCATGAGAATTCTCATCAATTCTGATATGGTGATAGCTTAATTGTAGCATTTTATCTGCTCTAGATCTGCTGTAAATTTCAGGGCCAGTTCATTGCATAATTAATTGCTGTGGGACATCAACATCCATAGCTCTAAGCTCAGTATAAAACTTATATTGATCAACTAACTTTTAATAATTCAGAAGTATGCTTCTCTTTGCAGGCTGCAGATTATAAATCAGGCAAGAATATGTATTTGGATTGTTTAAAATGTTGTATTGCCGAGAAAATGAACGACATCGACGATGTCATCTACTTTCAATGCATCGTATGTGGGTTCTTTAGGAGAGTTTTGAAGTCTAAAATGGGCGGGAAATAATAAAATAGGAGTTATAATAATAAAATAAAAGTATTAAATTTTAGAGGGGAAAAATAAAAATTATTTTTCTTATCGTATTTTTGGTATATCTCCTTATCGGTTCACCCAAATTTCGAGTTTCGGGATGCTGAATTAAATTCCGCATCTGACCCATACCCACATTGCATCCTTTTGAGGTACCCACGGCACCAAAAAGAAAATTTCAATTAATAAAAAGTAATTGCATCCTTCTGAGGTACCCACGACACCAAAAAAAGAAAATTTCAATAAATAAAAACTTATTGCATCCTTATGAGGTACCCACGACACCAAAAAAAGAAAATTTCAATAAATAATGGTGTCGTGGGTACCTCAGAAGGATGTAGTGTGGGTATGGGTCAGATGTGGAATTTAATTCTACATCCAACGAGTCCCAAAACTCGAAATTTGGGTGAACCGGTAAGGAGATATGCCAAAAATACGAAAAAAAATAGTTTTTTCATTTTCCCTCCATTTTTTACAAATTTTACCCTTATAGTTGACATCATCATCTTGAATCCTATTAGTTCTTATAAAGTGAATTTTAATAGTACAATTTTTGTTTTGAGGCCCATTTTTTACCTCAAAACTCCCCTAATTGGAAAACTTTGTTAAACCCTAGGTTCCTGGGCTCTATTCAACCCCTGCTCTTTGGGATTTATTTTATTGGCTCTGGTTTATGGGCTCTATTCAACCCTTTCTTTCTTGGCTCTATAATAATATTCATCCATAGGTGGGACTATATTGTACCATAATAAGATAAAGTAGGGCTCTATTAGCTATAGTTACGGTAATTTTTTATTACTGAGTGAGCATCATATATATTTGTGAAGTCTCCAAGGTTTTAGGCAAGGGTAAGGACACTTGCTTAGCAGTCGCAACTTCTCCATTATGGGAAAGCCTGACATTCATGAGATGGTGAACAACTCCGCTTGAATGGGCACTGAACGATTCTAAGCTAGTGAATTACCATTGCGACCACTTATCATACCTGCTTCAAGCCATAAGGCATGCATGTGAATTATGTAGTTATTCAAGTAAATTGTTATGTGGATTTTGGTTCAGTGAGACAATGTTATATGATAAATGTCCGACGTTATATCGTTTGGGTCTATTATATAGGAAAAACTATCACTTATCTCTAGCTCTTGATATGGAAGGTATGCTACTCCTACTTCTACTGCTTCGGGATCAACAACTAACTCGATTGTATGTACTAGTGATGTACCTGTACTTTCTTATAGGTAAACTAGCTATGCAAGATAGTTTAAAATGATATCCAAAGAAATCATTGCACCGCTTTAAAAACATCTGATAACTCGAATTATATAGCGTTGGAGCTCATATGCTCTGTAAATTATTGTGTTTTGAGTTTCAAGAGTCTCTAAGTTTTGTGGAAGTTGTAGATATTTTGTAGATGCTATGATGTGTTTTTAATTTTAGAATATAGATAATTCATGTTCTAGAAGCCATTGATCTTCCTACATGCTATTTTTAATCTAATTTGATTTCAAGTTAAAGTTCTCATAACAAGGAATATTCTGGCATGCTTCTACATCAACAACAATTAATGGAAGAAATAAGTAAATATCGTTTGACAATTTGAATACTTAGAACAAAAAAATAATGTTTTTGTTTTCATTTATATTTGAACGTAAGTACTTATATTCTTAGCATAGGTGCTACAAAACTTAACTATTTAGGTTTTGGAAGCTCAATGACATCAAGAGAGCCTACAACAATGGATGGGAAATGCAAAAGTCTTCATCTGGTCATCGAATTATTGCAGGTGGATATCTTTCTTTTTTTACAAATTCAATTAGTTTATCAGTCTATCAAACTATGCTAATTTGTTTTTGTCAAACTTGAACTTGATAATAGCTCTCTAACCTTTGCTTCTCTGCTATGGTTTTTTATCCCCATCCATGAGCTCTTGATCTGGATCTAGAGCAAGGTACACATGCTTGAAATCAAGTTTACCTATGCACTCTTCATCAAGAACAAGGTACACATGCTTGAAGTAATGGGCAATTTATGCTTTCGCACGGTCATTTGTTGATTTTTTTAAAGTTGGAGCTATGGACAATTTACAGTTGAATTTCAGCTGGCGTTGTGAACAATTTGCAGTTGGAGGCGTGGGGAATTTGCTGTGAACAAATTGTAGTTGGAGGTGTGGGGAATATGTAGTTGGTGCTAACTACCTTGGAATCTAAAGGTGGGAAAAACAGAATAAGTGTGAAAACCTTTCAGACTGAAGGTGACAGAAGGCGATGAGGAGGTGATGCGGTGAGTTCACAGATATAGTTGGCAGACCAAAAATCAGTGCTGAAATTAAAGCTAAATTAATGACTAGCCCATGGATTTAGACTCTGTTAAAGTGAAATAGATTGGACCCAAACATAGACTAAAACGCAATGGCCCGACAATAACACCTCAAACTAGCAACTAATAGAATTGCAGGTAAATAAATAAATAATTAATAAATTTACAAGCCATGTCCAAAACGTTAGGATAAACTAGCAAATATGCAAAAGTCAAACATAGTGTAATAGAAAGGCAACACTAAACGAATACAATAGTACCTTGACCGAAGTAAGGACTAATAACTTATTTTAATCTTTTCCCATAACCAATTGGAACAATTCTATAAAGTTTATTTGAAAAGATTTGGAGTGAAAATGATATTATTTTTATATTTATTTTAAATATATTAAATAGTGGAGTAAGCTAATCTCTCAACCATTTGCACCCAGGGCCCACCAAGTGTCGTCGAGAGCACTCACGGCGTTTTCGTTCGCTCCGTATATCTTTTTCGGTGAAATCGTCATGGGCACTTTTTCGGCTGTTGCCATCTACTACTTCAACTCGACACCCATCTTTGATAACGTCAACTTCTCCATTAATGCAAAATTTCAGATTTCAAATTTTGTATCTACCGCCTTCCTTTCCATAGTGGGTTCGGTTCAGTTCAAATTAATGCATGGTGACGATGGAAGATAGAAGCCTCGAACAACAGAAGTCGAGAGATGCCATTAGAGGAAATTTGAGGTCTAAAATGGGCCTCCTAAGGAAAATGATAAAATAATAAAATAATAGTTAAAATAATAAAATAATAGTTATTAATTTTGGAGGAAGAATGAAAAAAACTATTTTTTGGTTCGTACTTTTGACATATCTCCTTGTGTTTTTACTCAAATTCTGAGCGGGAGAGCTCGTTGGATGCGGAATTTAATTCCACATCCAACGAGTACCCACACTACATACTTTTGACAGACCCCGCTACCCCAAAAATAAGAAATGCCTGAAAAAACGTGATGATGATGTCAACATCATGTTTTTTCAAAAATTTCTTGTTTTGGGGCTAGCAAGGTCCATCAAAAGTATGCAGTGTCGATAATCATTGGATGTGGAATTAAATTCTACATCCAACAAGCTCTCCCACCTAAAATTTGAAAAAAACCACNCTTTTATGACAAATATGTCAATTCAACCATTATGGTTGACTCATTTTATTGAAATTCTATTGGTTCTTGAATTCCAACTCACAAAATTTATTATTGGCGCGTTTTATTATAAGGCCCATTTTAGACCACAAAATTTCCTCTAATGATTGTGATGGAAGAATAATAAGATCCTAGGACACAACAATGTAAAAGATGATCCAAAAAAAATAAGTTGGAAAATATGACATTTTGGACCTGCAACATGACATTGATGCCATTGTTGCACATGATATATGAATGTTGCAGTACTGCTTGGCTCGGCTCGGCTCGATTGGTTAAAAGATTTCCAAGCGGTGTTAATGCAATATGACATGCATGTCCTTCATGCATTTGCATGAATATTGATGAAAGACAACATAAAAGGAGTTGGGAACAATCTTACATTCAAAGCTTTGGATAAATATTTCAACTAATTTATTTAGCGAGCAATATCTCAGAAAATCGAGATTGCTACAGGAGGTTTTATGTGCCTTTGGGTGTGAATTTTCGAGGCATATAAGAGATTCCTAATCTCAGACGCCAATGCTGGATACAGAGAAGAAGAAGTGCTTAGGGTTTCTACAGGATGGAACGTGGGAAAAGTTGTTATATGATTGTTGCAAGAATCATTACTGGAAGATATTCAAGTAAAATACAAAATGCTGAAGTATTTGGAAGATATCCAAGTAAAATAAAAAATGCAAAATGTTGAAGTATTTGCAACTGGAGAATGCTGAAGTGTTTGTAATTGAAATATATGCCTAAAGAATGCTAGAGGCTCATTGTTCTGCATAAAATATAGGTGATAACTTATCAAAGATCAGAAGAAAACCTCCCCATTATGAAACATAAGAACGTCAACTAATTTATATAACTTGTTACCCTTTACATATATCTGTTACTTAGACATGGATGATCATCATATCCAGAGAGATCATGGCTTGGTATGCAGAAAGATTGTACTATTATTTGTAATACCGGTATAATATTTTATTTTCTTTAGAACTAGTTGATCATGTTATTATAGCACATCATTCTTGTTTTATTATCTTTTTTTAGTTGATGGCGGTGATCATTTGGTATGCATTGAAATTTGCTCAGATTCTTAAAAATGACGATGATCATTTGGTATTGACTGAAATTTTCTAAGACTTTTTAAACTTGTTGTGATCGTTTCTGGTTAAGGGTTTCCATTACTTGGCTATGTATTAAAATTTGTTGACATTTTTTATATTAAGATAGTGATTATATGATATGTCTTAAATTGAGATTTATTATTATTATTCAAAGAAATTATTGAAAATTTTAATTAGTATTTAGGGAAATGTGATGTTTTTAAAATAATAATAATAATATATATTTGTTTAGATTTATTTCAATTTTACAATTAATAATATAAAAGTTAAATTTTGAATATTTTAAATATCTTTTATTTATTTAAGAAAAAATATAAAATATATTAAACTTTTTATTTTAAACCATATAGTTATCTTTCCTTTTATATAATAGTTTCTATATTATATTCAAAGTTTGGTCTCAGGGGACGTTAACCATCATCATCATCATCATCATTAAAAAGTTAAAAGTGGCAATGATGATTTCACCCAAAAAAAAATAGACGGAGTGATCTGAAACGCCATAACGGCTTTCGACGACATCGAGTGGGCCCCTGGTGCAAATGGTCGAGAGATTATCCTACTCCTTAAAAAGTTATATGAAAACTTATTAATGGTTGACTAATTTACAATTACAAATCTTATTTTTATTGATTTTGGACAACTAAAATTGTAATTTTCTTAAATTTTTAAAATGAAAATTCAAAATGCAATAAAATTTAATTAAATTCAAATCATCATAATTACAAAGCTAAGTACGAAGAAAAACTAATAATTACTCATACTCGTAGCTTCTATGCAAAGCTCATGATCACAAGAACGTCCTTGGAATAATACAAAGGAGGTTTGTGCAGGTTAGGGTTTCGAATTTACAATAACTTATTAGGTTAAATTATACATGTGGCAAATTTCCAAATATATAATAGAGTTTATAGAACGAACCAAAGAGAACTAAGGTTACATTAGCGTTATGCTTTCTCTTAAAGAAATGAGAAGATACGAAGATACATAAATGTACATACTGCCCCAACTATTTATGTAGACAAGAGATTATGGAGAGTGCACAAAAGTCCCACATAATTGCTTAGAAGCTCAAAATGTACAACATGTTAAGCTTTTAGAGATCTTAGCTTTCTTGAACAAATTTATACATTACAAAAATAAGACCACAACTTTGCTAAAAGGAAAAGCTATAATAATCTTTTAGTCATCTAAATTGTTGTCAAGTAATGGACACAGGAGTGAGGGCGAGGTTGATGTTCGAATCAGAGGGATGAAGCAACTAGTCATGAAGCATATTCAATGATTATGGGTTTGGAAATTGCCATGAACTCAAGTCGTAACGACTTGACTCCCGGATAGGTGTAATGATAATATTTCCTATTTAGAGACAATGCACTTGGTATTCTTCTCATTATTGCAACTCTCATTTCTAGGCTCATGTTGTTGAGGTTATTCGAATAACTGACAAGGGGGGGTTGAATCAGTTATTCCTAAGCTTAAACAATTTTCGACCCTTTAAACCTTTATTACTATTCATAGATTTACAGCCATGATATAAAGAAAAAGTAATGATTATCAATCATACATATGATGGGGACATAGACATATATTCACTAAAAAATCATAATAGAAAATTATTTTATTATTAAATCAACTTTCTTTGAGCGCCAACTCAAATGAGGCTACAACCTTTGTTTTACAAGCAACAACTTGTGGAGACCACCAACTCTCTTGGTTTTCTAGCACCCACTAGACTTGTACAAGCTCCAACTTGCACACTAAAGACTGCAAGCCTTCCCGACCACCACCCTACCACCCTAATTCCATAAATTTAAACTTTGTTCTGTAGAATATATTGAATACCAAATATAGATATGCTTACCAACTCTGTCACATTCTCTGAAATGCTTCTGCTTCTTGCTCATTCAAACTTGGCCCCCTTCACTGTCTTTGTTCTGCTTATTCTCCCCATTTCAACATACCCTTCGACAACGGTCCATGCACCATCTCTCTGCATTCAGAGAGCGCAGACACAGTCCTCTCTACTCCATCCTTTTATGCATGCCAATCCTTATTCCCTTTACGTGTTCGTAAGCCGAACTTTTCAGTTTCATAACTGATCAAAACCCATTCAATCACTCATGACATGCAAGGAACCAAATTGATAAGCAATCTAGACATCGTTTACCATTTTCCACCAGGTTCTTGAATTCATAACTGCTTGAATTGATTTTCCTTTGCATTCCAAAAACTCATGACAAAGCAACAAGACAACTTGCTTCCACAACTTCGATCTTCCCCCAATTTTGAGTTTCTGCAACGACGTTTCCACCAGATACTTTCCGTAATATTCTTTTTGCACTTGCGGATTGTAGTAATTCCCGAATTCCAAAATTAACTTCTGCAAACCTATTTCTGCAATTCTTGTTCGGCAAGATTATTTTCACAATTGCGGATTATAGATTGCGGAAATTCCCAAATTCCAAAATTGACTTCCACTAATCTGTTTCCGCAGTTCTGGCTCTGCAAGATTCTTTTCGCAATTGCGGATTGCAGATTGTAGAAGTTCCCGAATTCCAAATTTGACTACCGCAATTATGAGACCGCAATGGTCCTTTCCACAATCGAATTGCAGATTGCAGATCCTCCTTCCCACTTTTCCAAAGATGGGCTTCTATAATTCAACTCCCACAACTTTAACCACCTTGCAACTTCGCATTGCGAAACTCATCTTCGACCTTTGATATTTGCGGCTTCTTCTTTGTCTGTTGATATGAGATCAAGTGTGGATCTTCATCTAATCTTTGCGGGGCCGATAATTTTCCTACACCTTTCTCTTGCGGAATTCATCCACAACTATCGAATTGTCTAAGTCCTCTGCTTATCTATCCCCCTTGTTGTTGGATCATATGCTTGGAACTATGTGTTTCCATCAATGACAATGACATCGCAATCTAATTTGTTTCCATATGATCGCAATACCTATCATAATTCCAACAATGTCCCCCTTTGGCATTGATGGAAACCTTTAATTTATGGATTCATGTTGTACTTGTAATCACCGACTGCTTATCATATGTAGCAACAATAACTTATCCTCCTTTGACATCAATGTCAAATAAGACTCTGTACCACAACCCCCCTATCAAAGTGAACAAGTTATTCAGAATAAGATCTAATACCTGAATTCTAGCGTAGGTACTCAAACTATGTCTTGGGTAAAGGTTTAGTAAAGATATCAACAATCTGTTTTGTAGAAGGAAGGAAATTCAATTGAACCACTATATTTATGACCTACTCCCTTAAGAAGTGATACTTAACTAGTATGTGTTTAGTCTTGGAATGAAGGAATGTATTCTTGGACACACTAATGACATTAGTATTATCACAATGGAGAGGAATGGGATCAACATATTTTATCTCCAAATCTTCCAGTGTCTAGATCATCCAGAGTACTTGTGTACAACATGTGGTAGCAACAATGTACTCAGCTTCTGTAGTAGATAAATATATCAATCCTTGCTTCTTACTCAGCCATGCAACTAAAGAATCACCCAAGAAGAATGCACCTCCACTTGTGCTCTTTCTTTCATCCAAACAATTTCCCCAGTTAACATCTGAATATGCAGTTAACTAAAGATTCTGATTTCTAGAATACCAAAGACCATAAGTCATTATGCCCTTCAAATATTTGAATATTCTCTTAATAGCCACCAAATGAATTTGCTTAGGAGCAGACTGAAATATTCCTACCATTCCAACGACTTGCGTTATATCAAGACGAGATGTTGTGAGGTACAAAAGACTACTTATCATTTATCGATATGTTCTTTGATCAACATCAGGTGAGGGATCCTCCTTTTCGAGTTTACAGCCAACAACCATAAGCGTACTAACATATGAGGAATCTTCCATCTGAAATCTCTTCAACATCTCCTTCAAATACTTCTCTTGGGAGAGAAATAAACCTTTAGAACTTTGAATAATGTGGAGACCAAGAAAGAATGACAATTCTCCTATCATTGACATCTCGAACTCAGATTGGAATTAGCAAACCACTGAATAGAAGAATCATTAGTGCATCCAAAAATAATGTCATCCACATACACCAAAACAACTAATAAATAATCACCTTCATATTTGATGTACAAATTACTGTCAACCGTACCTTTCTTGAATACTTTGTCCTATAGATACTTATCCAGTCTATAATACAAGGCTCTTGGTTCTTGTTTCAATCCATATAGTGCCTTCTTCAGTTTGCATACATAATCAGGATTGTTTGTCAGTTGGAGTCATTCAGGTTGCTCTAAATAGACTTCTTTTTTGAGATCTCTATTGAGGAATGCTGACTTAACATCCGTCTAATACACTTTGAAGTTCTTATGACTGGCATAGGCAAGAAACATTATGATGGCTTCCAATCTTGCCACTGGTGCAAACGTTTCATCAAAATCTTGTCCCTCAACTTGTGCATACCCCTTACAAACCAATCGGGATTTATTCCTCACAATTTGTCCTTGTTCATTCATCTTATTTTTAAACACCCATTTGGATCCTATTACATTCTTATCTGTAAGTCTAGGAACAAATTCCTAAGTATTATTCTTCTCAATCCGATCAAGCTCTTCATTCATGGCTCTAATCCAATATTCATCCTCACTAGCTTCTTCAAAATTCTTAGGTTCAATCATAGATAGGAAAGCAACCTAAGATTATACTAAACAATAAATCTTATAATCACTACAATGTGTAAATTAGGTCTTAAAACTGTTGCATTTTAGAAAACAATAATCCTGAAATTGAATTGTTTCATTTTTTTGAATTTGGTAGTAATTTTATGGATCTCTCCATTCATTGGTGATGCCTCTTGTCTGAGTATGTCTATGAAATACACATTGAACTATTGATGCAGGGGCATACAAGACAAATAAAAATAGTCAAAGATATTCTGTGGGAGCGTCCGGAGGACATTCAATGACCTCCAATAGAATGGGCACAAAGAGTCGACGCGAGAATGGTCAGCTAGGGAAAAGGGCTGACGAGAAGAGATGAGTCACGAGGATTCCAACCAATGACAATTGACGACCGTCGACAAGATATCACAAATGGTCGATGGGACATACCAACTAGGACAAGACCGAAAGGATTCAAGAAAGCAAACTGGCATCAAAAATTTATCAACATACCAAACAACTAGAAACCTAAGAAGCAGAGTCGTTGGGTAGTTGGAGTAGTTGCAGCGCAATTATGGCAGTTGTTGGAGAAAACGAGGCAACAAAATCTGTTGAAGCAAACTAGAGGGTGTATTTAATGCATCCACGGATGTTCCTAGGGGTAAGATAAATTCTAGAAGATGAAGCCGAATAATGGGTATGAAGACACAACTATAATTATCAATTAGTGTTCAACGAAGTGGGGACATTTTTTGCAAGACTTTGGATGAGAGAGAGATCCAGAGTGAGAAGAAAACAAGGGCTATGTGTCGAGCCTACATGTGTTGCATAGAGTGAATGTATGAGCATAGAGGACGTAGCATTCCCTCATGCATATTTGTGTTGTGGTAGTCGATGTCCATCCCGACTTACTCATTTCAACTACTTTGTAATTTATATTGTGCATAGATTTCTTTATGTAATTGAAAGACATGCTTCTTGGAAATTTGTTCTTGTGTGTGTGTTTGTTGCGTGCTTTGATTTGCAGCCGACCACACAAGTTGTGCCTGCATTAGTTGGTATTAGAGCGAGATATTTCTCCCACGTGAAGGTGAAAGGAGTTCTAGTTGCAATTGGACGTGAAAACAACTCCAACTACGGTTGGGTAGAGTTGTGAAAGCGATGATCTGATTATTGAGCGAAGATATGGATCAAAGAAGCATTATTGTTCATGGTAGAAGACAATGTTGGGGCACACAGGTCACTATTGACTGTGAGACATTTGAAGAATGTGTCTAGACGATGATGATGTTGCATATTGAATTAGCGGTCGTGAAGGAGGCCCAACGATGATTATATGTTATAGAGACCCTCGATCACAATGATGAGGAGGTCGTTGATAGAGAGGCTCGAGAAGAAAAAGATGAGTTAGATGAACCAGGAAATATATTGTTTAGGGCTCTATAAGAGAGGATAGGTAAGGCTAATATAGAAGTGCCTACCTACTCAGGAATTATGAATCCATAAGAGTTGATAGACTGGGTCAGAGAGATGGAGAAATAATTTGACATGGAGCAGATAGAAGACCCCAAAATGGTAAAGGATTCATGTTTAAATCTAAAATTCCATGCTTCATTATGGTGGGATAACATACAAGTTGACAAAGTAAAGAAGGGAAAGGAGAAGATAAGCAATTGGGACAGAATGGTCACCAAGTTGAAGGATAATTTCCTTCCCACCAACTACATGATCTCCCTATTCATAAATTTACAAAACCTGAGACAGAAGGATATGAGTGTGGAACAATTCACAGAGGAATTCTTCTAACTATCAATCAGGTTAGGACATACCGACGAATGAGAGGAGTTAGTCTCCCGATATGTAAATGGGATGAAGTACGCCATATAGGACGAGTTGAGCTTGTTGAAATTCAAGACTGTTAGATAGGCTTGTCATTTAGCATTGAAGAAAGAAGAGAAATTGTTGAGAAATACTTCGACAAGAAAGGGAAAGTCGACTGCTCGAAGTCAAAAAAATTCTTCCACTAGAGGACATACTAGTGGGCCAAGGAAGGAAGAAAGTTGAGATGATCAATGTGAAGAAAGTATGACCAGAGGCGATGCACCTGGATACCGATGAGGAGGTGAGAACTCCAGAATTCAAGGTGGCAATGGTCTAAGAGGAACTTTTAGAGGTGGACATGCATACAAGTCGAAGATCATAAGTGTCAGGAACTGGGACACAAAGCATACGAGTGCCCAGAAAATTTGCATGCCATAAGTCAAAGGGAAACTGGAGGTCAAGGAGATGACAAAGTTGGTTCGACTGCGAAGGAGAAATAAGGAGAAGTCACATCGAAGAGAGGTCAAAAGTTGGCAACCCAATGAACATTGTTGCAATCAACACAATAGGAGGGGGGGCCGACGGAGAGGAGAGTGATTTTCTAAAAAGAAAGTTAAGATTTAGGACAAGTGTTGTATCACCATCATTGATGGAGGTAGCACGAAGAATCTGGCTCGACAGAGGTGGTATACAAGTTGGGGATGAAGTGCTAAACACACCCAAACGTGTATAAATTATCGTGGTTGTAGAAGGGTCGTCATGTTATGGTGACATAACAATGTTTAATAAATTTCAAGATTGGAGGGTTGCAAGACAATGTACTTTGTGATGTGATTTCGATGGATGCCTACCACTTATTGTTGGTTTGACCATGGCAATACGACCGAAAAATATTATATGACGGTCATTAGAATAAAGTTGCAGTTGAGAATAACGAAAAAATATATCGACTAATACCCTTGGTTGAAGACTCAAAAAAACAAGGAAAGGAAAGTGGATATTGGAGAAGCGAGTGCTGATGTGTTCAGTGAAGGAATCCTTGAAGGAGGAAGAGGAGCAACAATGTTGCTTAATGGTTATTCCAAAAGGCTCAAGTGTTTATCGACTGACTGAAAATATTTCGATGGATGTCGAAGAAGTGTTGTCGAATTTCAAGGGCATAATGGTGGATGATATGTTGACTGCATTTACTCCAACGAGGAGTGTATCCCATCAAATCGACTTGTTCCCAGGGTTGATTCTTCCGAACAAGGCGTCGCACAAGATGACATCGATGAAGAATGTTGAGTTGAACTGACAAGCCCAAGATTTTTTGGATAGAGGGTTGATCAGAGAAATCTTGAGTCCATGTGTTGTATCAACTATAATAGCACCCAAGAAAGGAGGAGAATAGAGGATGTGTATCGACTCAAGGGCTATCAACCAGATCATGATTAAGTATATATTTCCATTACCTAGAATGAAAGACTTGATCGACTGTTTGAGTGGGGCAACACACTTCACCAATATTGACCTGAAGAGTGGATACCACCAGATTCTAGTAAGAGAAGGTGATGAATGGAAGAGAACCTTCAAGATGAAGGAATGACTGTATGGGTGGCTAGTTATGCCATTTGGGATGACTAATGCGTCAAGCACGTTCATGAGGTTGATGAATGAGGTGTTGAAATTTTTTTTTTGTATACCTCGACAACATATTGATTTTTAGTCAAATGAGAGATGAGCACTTGTCACATATTCGACAAGCCCTGCAACATTTGAGTCTAAAGAAGCTACTAGTAAACCTGCAAAAGTATTCTTTCATGCAGAAGGAATTGGCCCGTATCTGGGATTTGTGATTTCTAGAGAAGGACTGAAGATGGAACCAAAAAAGGTAAGGGTAATTTTGGAGTGGCCATAGCCAACAAACGCCATAGAAGCGAGGCATTTCCATGGAATTTCTAGTTTCTATCGCAATTTCATCAAATATTTCAGTCAAGTATGTGCACCATTGACAACATACATGAAAAAAGGCGAGTTCAAGTGGACAAAATATTCCTGACGATATTTTGAGAAGCTAGAGAAAAAAGTGACAGAGATCCCAGTTTTAGCTCTTCCAAAATTTGAAAAGGTATTTCAAGTTGATTGCGACACTAATGGAATTGTAATTGGAGCTATGTTGAGCCAGGAGGGCCAACCGATTGCATTCTTTAGTGAAAATTTGGATAAATCCAAGCATATGTATTTGGTATATGACTAAGAATTTTATGCTATTATCCAAGACTTGAATAAATGGAGACACTACATGTTGCTGAAGGAATTTGTGTTGTATACCGACCATCAATATCTAAGCTACTTGAATACTCAATTATCAGAGGCATATGAAGTGGGTCGAGTTCATGCAAAGTTATACCTTTGTATTGAAGCACACACCTAGAAAGACTAACAAGGTAGCTAATACATTGAGTCGAAGAGTCCCTTTATTAGGGACAACAGTTGTGAAGTCATTGAAATTAGAGTCGATAAATTTTGAATATGAAGATGATGAGGATTTTGTTGATGCATGGAAAGCGTCGAAGGATCCATGGAGGGTCTACTAAACTCCATATATAGATTATTTCATCCAAGATGGGTATCTATTCAAGGGACACCAATTATGTATCCCTAGAGGATTAATGCAAGATACTTTGATCAAGGAGTTGCACAGTGGAGGACTAGGAGGTCCTTTGGCATCGACAAGACCAAAGCATTAGTCACGGAGAAGTACTATTCGTCGGGGATGTCAATGGATGTAAAGAAATGGATCTAAAAGTGTCAAGTATGCCAGTTTTCTAAAGGAGGAAGTCAAAACACAGGACCATATACACCTTTTCCCGTACTGACTGTACCATGGGAAGATATCAACATGGATTTTGTGTTGGGATTGCCGAGGACACAACAAGGGAACGACTCCATATTGGTGGTATTCAACAAGTTTTCTAAGATGACACACTTTATTTCGTGTTGGAAGATGAGTGATTACATGGGTATTGTTGTATTGTTCCTCAAATAAATTGTAAGATTTCATGGGTTTCCAAAAAGTATTACTTCAGACAGAGATACCAAGTTTATGGGGCAATTTTGGAGGACCCTGTGGAAGAAGCTTGACACAAAGTTGCAGTTCAGTTCTCCCTACCATCCGTAGACTGATGGATAGACTGAATTTGTGAACATGATCTTAGGAAATATGTTGAGGTGTTTAAATTTTAATTGACCGAAGTAGTGGGAAAATGTGGCACATACGGAATTCACATACAACAATTCAGTGAACCGGTCGAAAGGAATGAGTTCATTCCAGATTGTGCAAGGAAGAAGTCCACATGGGGTGGCTGACCTTATGGACGTACCGAAAGGATCATGGAAGAGTGCATATGTAGAGTCATTTTCTGACCACATGAAAAAGATACACGATAGGGTAAGGTGACAGCTCGAGAAAAAAATATGACCGACAAGTTAAGAGCCAACAGGAAGAGACAACTACATTCATTTGCATAAGGCGACTTAGTATACGCACACCTAAGGAAAGAGAAGTTTCGTTGAGGAACATGTGATAAGTTAAAGCTGAAAAATATTGGTCCATGTAGAATTCTCAGACGATTTCAGATAATTCCTACATGCTAGAGTTGCCTGAATGTATGGGAATATCACCGTCATTTAATTTTTTCGACCTATCCAAATTTGAAGAAGGTTTGAAGAGTGATGGGAAAGATATTCTTGACTTGCTAAATAAGATGTCAGTTCAGTCAAGGGATGAAGTCACAAAGGTGCTCAATGAGCGAGAATTCAGGAAGATTAGAAGACGAAAAAGGAAAGAATACTTGGTTCGATGGGTGAACACGGATACAGAGGAGGCGACATGGATTACATAAGAAGAGCTCAACATATTGCAAGGTCATGAGAAAAGTTCTTTTCAACCCTGGGAGGTTTATGAAGGGTCATCCAATCCAAATACAAACAATTGAAGATAGATGATGGGAGTTCATGGAGGATAGTTGATGAGCTCCAATAGAATGGGCACAAAGAGTTGATGGGAGAATGGTCGACTAGGGAAAAGGGTCAATGAGAAGAGATGAGTTGGAGGATTCTGACCAATGACAATGGATGACCAATGACAAGATATCACAAATGGTCGATGGGACATATCAACCAGGACAAGACCAAAATGAGTCAAGAATGCTGTTTGACACCGATAAGTTACCGACCGACCAAACAGCTAGAAACCCAAGAAGCAGAGCCGATGGGTAGTTGGAGTAGTTATGATAGTTATCGAGGAAAGCGAGGTGGCAAAATCTGTTGAAAAGAACCAAAGAGTGTATTTAATGCATCCCTGGTGGTTCTTAGGGGTAAGAGAACTTCTAGAAGGTGAAGCTAAAGACTGCATATGAAAATGCAACTATAAATATTTGTTGTTCAGGGAAGGGGGGAATTTTTTTCTGCAAGCCTTTGGATAAAAGAGAGAGCCAGAGTGAGCAGAAAACAGGGGTTGTGTGTTGAACCTACATGTGTTGCAGAGGGTGAATGTATGGGCATAGAGGATGTAGCATTCCCTCATGCGTATTTGTTGTGTGTAGACTATAGCCTGTCATGCGTATTTGTTGTGTGTAGACTATTTGTTGTGTGTAGACTATTTGTTGTGTGTAGACTATAGAGGATGTAGCATTCCCTCATGCGTATTTGTTGTATGGGCATAGAGGATGTAACATGGGTTGTGTGTAGACTATAGCCTGTCATTGAACTCACCTACATGTTGTAGCTGAACTTTGCAGCATCCAACAAATTCAACCTATTATTCTGATCAGGATGCATGAAGTGCCTCAAGTAACTCTCTAAGATTGCGTTCACCCTCTCCGTATATCCGTCCATTTTTGGATGAAAAACAAAACTAGCGAGTAACTGCGTCCCAATGAGATTGAATAACATCGGCCCAAACGTGCTAGTGAATCGTGGATCTCTATTGAAAACAATGTTGAGTGGCAAGCCCCATTACTTAACCACATGTTTGAAGAACATCACCGCCACATCTGTAACTTTACTTGGGGACATCACTGGAACAAAGGTAGTGCACTTGGAGAAACAGTCTACCATCGCAAAAATGTCATTATACCCTTGAGCAACTGGAAGTTGCATTGCGAATTCCATGGAGAAACTCACCCATGGACTCTCTGGAACCGACAACGGTTGCAGCAACCCTGCCTTTATCATTGTGCATGATTTGTCCCGTTGGCAAATAAGGCAGGTGCGCACATACTCTTCGACATCCTGTTGTAGGTGCTCCCAAAAGAAGCTCTTCTCGACCAAAGTGCGCGTCCTATACTTCCCCGGATTCCCTACCCAGGTAGAGTCATGACACTCCCATAGCAAGCCCTTTCAAAGATCAGATTCCTTCGATATGTACAAGCATTCATCCTTTTGAAAGATCAAATGCCTTTAGCATGTACAAGCGTTCGTTCATTCACTTGAAACCTTTTCTCCTTGCCTTCCTTGACTTGCACCATGATGATTCTGGTCGTTGGGTCCCCCAATAAGATCTCCCAAATGCTTTGCTGCAAGTTGGAAACAACCTAATATGTTAGGTCAATATGTTGCTCCACCGAGGCTGCGAGCTAAGCCTTTCTGTTGAAAGTGTCCGCAGTGGCGTTTAGCCACTTGGACGATACTCCAAGACCATGTCGAACTCGTTTAAAAAATCATTCGATATTGCTTGTTTTGGTGACAAATTTGGTTAGGTGGTGAAGTAACTTGTAGCCATGTTATTTGTCTTCACCATGAACAGTTTCCCCAGCAGGTAATACCGCCAAACCCTCAAGCAATTCACCATCTCAGTCATCTCTTTTTTCGTGAACCAGGTACCTCCTTTCCCGATCTTAGAGTTTCTGAATTTCATACATCACAAGATGACCCTCCTGCACCAAAATTCCTCCAATAGAGAATTCATACACATCCATATAGCTAACACGTTGGACAGGATAGGAGGCATAGGAATCCCCACACTTCCCATATCAAACTCGTCCAACAACGATGAAACGTACATATGTGAGCCCAACCGCCGAGCCACTTTCTTCATTCTTAGTGCATACATGAATTGTTCTTGTTTTCCCACTTTGCTAGCAACGATGTGCACCATGCTTGGATTTCTCTTGCTTAGGATCACCATCTTGTCTGCGAACAACGGAACACTACTTGAGCCCTTTGCAAGAAGTCCTACCCAACGATCATCTCGAAGTCGTCTAACGACATCATGGTGAGCTCAGCCTGTCCCCTCCAGCTTCCTAAATGAATTTACACTCCTGAATCCATGCCCACAGCAACCTTCGCCAAAGAGTTTGTCACTTTGACCCTCACGCTATTATGTATCTAAATATTTATGAGCAATTATTTTAAAATATTAAATGTAATATTAGTTAAGCTGAACGTAGGGTCACACCCTTTCATTGAAACGATGTGTTTTAACTTATAAAAGGTCTTCTCAATTGCTGTAAAACATCATCAATCAATAAATATTTTCATTGTGCCTAAATTCGAAATATGTGGGTTTATTATTTTCTGCTTCAAGTGGTATCAAAGCCATGTTCGGCTCTTCGACACCTTCCGCAACTCGTTTCTCTCCACCTCTCAACTGCTCCATGTGCTGCTCCATCCCTCTGCACTTTCCCTCCACTGCTGCACTCCCCCATCTGCATTCCACCACCACCACCACCGCCTTCCCCACCGCACCACCCCCACATATGCTCTACATCTCCGCGTTCTCCACCTTTGTGCATCTCCCTCCCACTCACCTGCACGTCCTTGGCACCTTCCCATCGACCACCATCTGCGCATCCATCCTCGCCATCCTCATCTGGGTGTCCTCTTCACCATGTCATCCTCACTTCGTCGTCTTCCTCTTCACCATGATGTCCTTCCACTTCACCGTGTCATGCTTCCCATTTCTCTCCGCCGTCATTCCCACTTACTCCCTGCCCGCACCGTCGTCCCACCTCCACGACCTGCAAACAAAACAAAAACCAATATATTATAATATAAAATAATATAATATATTGAATCAAATATATTTATAATATTTCGATTTTGTTTTATTATATTAAAATAAAATAATAAAAGAAATATTTTTCGTTTTTATTATATAATATTAATATAATTAATTATTATCTTTAAAAATATCACCATCTTTAATAATAATAAAAATTCCTCCTTGCACAAGAAAAATGTTAGAGATGAATGAAATTAAAGAACAAATGGTGAAATTAGAGCTCAACCAAGTCCAAGGTTCTAAAAATATTGAGGGTTTACACTCAAGACTCAACCAAATCGAAGCAGAACTACACAAAGGAAAAAACGAATTGTTAGAAACTATTGAAAAAGAAGTTAATGAAGCGGTATCTTGGGAGATCGAAGGAGTAAAAAGGGAAATAACATATTGTTCGAATCTAGATTAAGCAAACTCGAGCAACATTTGGAAGACTTAAATACCACATTAGTGGGTAAGGTGTCAAAGGAAGACCAAATCTCCTCAAGTTCAATCCATCAGAAGATAATTCCTCCCAGAAGGGAAATTCCACAAGAAGAGATCGATCATGATCACTCTTCAAATCTTGAACAATCCCTCTCTCCTCCAAAAATAAGTAGATATCAAATGAAACCCAAGTTAGAATTGTCAAAATTCAACAGAGACACAAAACAGAGCGTGGCGTGGATCAACAAGGCAAAAGAATTTTTCTCCATACACAATGTCACATCCGACGAAGAAATCATAAAATATGCCTCGATGCAATTAGAAGATAGGGCATACAATTGGTACATGTGGTGGAAGGTTACAACACGGACAACTAAGTGCAATTGGAACACGCTAAAAAAAAATTCTTTAAGAGGTTTGAAGATTTAAAAGAAAAAGACTTCTTCGCAAAACTCACCAGACTGCAGCAGAAAGGGGACATCCAGGAATACACCGATGAATGGGAATCCCTGGAAACACATGTGCCAGAACTCACAGATAGTCAACGCTTACAAACTTATGTGTACAGAATAAAACCCTATATCAGAGATGAACTAAAGCTACTAAATGTATCAACCTTGGACAAAACGAGACGCAAGGCAAAAATTATTGAGGAAAAAATGAAAAAGACGTGGAACAAGAACTGTGATAAAGATCGAAGGTCCATCCAAAATAACAAATTTGACACCAAATACCAGCCACCACATCTAAGAAGTGACAACAAACACACTTTAGAAGTCCAACAAATGAAAGAAGGAAAGTGTAAATATTGCGGAGAGAAGTGGGACCCAAGACACGGATGTTTGAAAAAAGAGACCACCAAGAACTTATATCAATGTGAAGCAGAAGAGCAAGATAAGTTAGATAGTGAGGAATCTGATATAGAAGAAACACATGACATCCAAAATCCTCTGTCAGATTCAGAAGATGAAGAAGCGTCCAAGATATCAATTGCAACCATAACAAGAATACACCAACCACAGACATTAAAACTTAAAGGGCATATAAAAAATAACAATGTTGTTGTCCTATTCGACACAGGAAGTACCCATAATTTCATTGATGTAAGTGTTGCATGGAGGCTTAACCTTTTCATATATACAGTACCCAACATGAAGGTAATTGTCACAGATGGAAAGAAGATCGAAAAAGTGGGAAAATGCCACAAAGTTAAGCTGCAAATACAAGACTATAACCTTGATGTTGATGTATTTGTAACTTCGAAATGTATTCATTCATATTTCTTATGTATTGTAACCCGATGTTTATTCTGAGACGTATTTGAGTCATGTCATGCCCCGATGTTCGGATCATGAAGTTTCTATAATGTGAAAGTCATGTCAAGTCATTGTGGGTAACCCTCCTATTGGTCAAGGGTTAAAGTCCCCATAGTTGTGGGGCCCTAGGGTTATTAGAATATCCTAGTGAATTAGACCCTAGGTGAGTCATTGTAAGTTGGGGAAATAGTCCCCACCATCTAAGTCAAGGTTAACCCTCCTTGTTGAGCAGAGGGCAAAGTCCCCACAAGTTGTGGGGAACTAGGGTTATTAGACACTCCTAGAGATGTCGGCTCTAGTAAGTAATTGTTAAGTGAGGCCAACATGTTGGAGTGCAGTTCTAGTGAACGGAAGAATATAAATAGAGAGTGAGCCTCTCTATTTATCACACTCACACTCACTCATTGGGGCACATGAGTGAGAGAGGAGAATCTCTCTCAGTGTGTGAGAGAGAGACAGAAGTTGTGGAGATCATCTTACTATTTTGGGATTTTCTATTTTGGTACTGATTCTATCTCTAAGGAAGTTGTGGGGTTTTCTCCTTTATGGTTTCCCCGAGGAAAATTCTTTGTGTCTCTTGTCTCTTGTGTTTTATTGCTGTGCATGTTATTCTCTCAGTTAAAAATCCTAAGATCATAATGGTAGCTTATATGATAAAAATCTAACATGGTATCAGAACTAACCTGAGAAGAATACATTATGCAGCTACAGAAGCTAGGGCTTCTTACTTTTTGGGCATCTCTCCACAATCCATCTGCAAAAGTATGCTAGGCTGACTCTCCATTGAAGGGCACATCTTTCTGTCGAAGCGGAATTCGATTATGAGCATTTTCAGTTTTCGATGTGAAAATTAGGGTTTTCTACAGAAGATGAATTTTTGAGTGAACCAGGAATAGGATTTTTATCCTCATCAAAATTGAATTTTAGAGACCTGGATCAAGAAATTTGGTTGGGTAAAACTCCGGGAAAGTCAAACCCTAGTTTGACCTCGAGCTAGAAAAACCCTAAATACTAAAACTGCTAAGTTTTGGTACATTCGCTATATCCCAAGATTGACGAAGGATCAGGAGCTAAAACGTTTAGGTGGCGAATATACAATCCTGATGAACACTTTGTCCAAAATTCAGCCTTCGATTTTCTATATTCTGGGAGATATGATCCCTCCAATTTAGGGTTCCAGCCTCTTCCATAATTCATCCCTAAACAGGACACCTGGGGAGAATTGCTACAGATTGGGATAAAGAGGTCCAAATGGAATTTATGAAGCTGCTCTAGAAAGGGCACAGACTTTAATTTCTTTGATCTGAATTTCAGACCCAGAAGATGAAACAGTGACACGTGGCAGTCTGTACAACATCGCTGTTCTGAACAGTCCTGTAACAGGTCACCTTGGTAAAAGGATCATAAATCCCAATTGGTGAAACCAATTCTGATGAAACCTATGGTGTTATATCAGTGACATGCGAGGTTACCTCACTACAAAATTTTAGACATAGAGGAGAAGTAAGTTCGGATATATCTCAAAAATAGTGACAGACATTTCTGCAGAAGAAATTGGAAAACTATGGCTTCCTGTTCTGGGAGCTTCCCTCCACTGTTTTCAGAAAAGGAGTACATTGGAAAGCTCCATCTGAAGAGATATATCTATCTATCCAATCAGATCTTAAATATTCTAAGTTTTGAAAATTAGGGTTTCTGTGACAAACCCTAGATCAGCCAACTCAGGAACCATGACAGACACCTCAAATCGGTAAGATCTAATCTTTTGCTATTTTCATTTGAGGTTCTCATTTCAAAGTGATCTATCACACTAGCTTGATGACAAGCTTGGTGAAGTCGACAACTTCCAAGCATGGAAGTATATGATCTCTCTGAAGAAAATGGATTGGACATCTACATGAGTTTAGAGATTCCAGTTCCAAAGGAAGATGAGGCTCAAAGCCTTACACAAGAAGAACTTGGTCAAGGCCAAGAAGATCATCATTGATTCAATCACGGATCAACTTGTACCATAAATGTCTTCCCAAAGACACCAAAGATGTTTGATTCCTTAACCAAGCTATCTGAAGGGAAGAACATAAATCAGAAGATGGCTTTGAGAAAACAGTTGAAGAATGTGAAGATCCAAAATGCAGAACAACTTGAAGCGGTAGAAGAAGAAGTGGAGAATGTAAAAGTGGTGATAGCCACCTTGAATGGTCTCCCAGGATCATGGGATTCATTCATTCGAGGAATGTGTGCCAGAAGGAAATGATTACTTTCAACGGACTCTGGGAAGAAGAAGAAGCTTGACTCATAAGAAGAGAAGAGAAGATGGGAGCAACTGAAGATCAAGATCTCACCATCCAAAGAAGATCCCTCAAGCAATGAGGAATATGAAGATCTCAACTCTTGAAGAACCGCTTATCCACCTTAACATTTGGATAAGAAACGATTCTATTATGAATGAAGAAGAAAATGAAGCTGAAGGCTCAAGAAGGAGTCTACCCACGAAACAAATAGAGATAAGTATTCAATGGTCATTTCATGATATTGTTTTGTTATGAATTTATTTATATTCAGTTGATGTATTATGAATGATAGAATGTTTGCATTAACGACAGTATACTACTAATATGCATGTGATGGGTAAGTAGCTCATGGTGATATACAACACTCCATTGATACTTATCTAGAATGAAACAACTTTGCTGGCATATTAGATTAGTGCACAATCTCAATGTTGTCCTGGTAGAGATGGAAGGCATCTAGAAAGTTTCCGTGAGATATGGATGGATGTTGTATTGGCTAAAGTAGTTGCATGATCATATATTTATGCATAAGAATTTTTCATTGTGAATATACCTTATGAAATATTTCTAACCATACAATTGCATTTGACTTGTAGGAAAGATCGCATACATAATCTCCTACAAGCAAAGAAAGAAGAGACTTGTTCTGAAGAACAAGTGACGACAGTTCAAGATGAAGAATAATATGATGAATGCAGCGACATCATTGATGCATAACCTTCAAGCTATGAAGAAGTAACCAAGAATAAAGGGAAGACCAGTTCAAGAAGAATGATGTCTAGGATGCAGTATCGATACGTGAAGGGAAGTTCGTAGTTCCATCATGCAGTAGATGGAAACATCGTACAAGGCAAGATTCATAGCATGAGGCCTCTCACGAAAAGAAGGCATAAAATTCAAAGAGACATTTACAGCCAGCTTGATGAAGACCTGAACCTTTGCTACAAGGTTGAAGATGAAGTTCTATAGAGGATGACAAGATCTCAGATGGGTACGAGAAGAAATTTTGAAAAAGTTCAAGATAGAGGATCTTGGTATCCAATGATCCTAGATGGATACATAACAAGCTACTTGTCAGTCTGGTACATAATGTTTTAGTGCACAAAGTACAGAAGATAGAGGGAGTATGATGCTCCACTTCAGAGGGAGTGACTACAGAATATCATGAGGTTCAACATGGTACGATAGGACCGATAGATCACTGATGACTCTAGGCTTTACCGAGAGTAAAGCAGATTCCAACCTTTTCTTCAAGGTTGAAGGCGAAAGACTAGTGATGCTCCTGTTATGTGTCGATGCACTATTTTCTAGGAATGGAGGTGTGGATAAGGGAAGTATGCAGTAGAGATCCTGAAGAGGTTCAGGATGATGGACTGCATGACCACACCTATGGCATCGAACCTAAAGCTATTGAGTGTTGCTTCATCAAAGATGGCCGATGCTGCGATGTATCGTCAGATGATTGGTTCCTTGATGTACTTGACGAATATGAGACCATATATTTGCTTTGCTGTGAACACATTGAGACATGTTCACCTGATGGTTGCAAAGCATGCAGTGAGGTACCTGAATGGTACAGTTGAATATGGGATCAAGTGTGATCTCTTGGTTTAGCAGGAAGCATTCCTGTGTGGCACTGAGTACAGCTGAAGCAGAGTATGTCACAACTTGTTCAGCTAGTTGTGAGGCAGTATGGCTGAGAAAGCTACTGTCTGATATATTTGATCTCCAGTTGGATGCTACTTGTATACATTGTGACAACCAGAGTTGCGTGAAGTTGTCATAGAATCCAGTGTTCTGTGACAAGTCAAAGCATATTGAGATCAAGTATCACTATATCAGGGATATGGTGTAGAGGGGAGCAGTGAAGCTCTAGTATGTTGTGACTGAGGAACATATAGCTTATGTATTAATGAAGCCATTGGCTAGGATGAAGTTCAAGTACTTTAGGGAGAAGCTTGGTGTTCTCCAGATTGAGGTTTCCTCCAAGAGAAAGTGATGAGACCCATAGCCATTCTGACATGGTGAGAGGACTGGTTCCTTCTATGGTCAGGTATAAGGACTGAGCCATTCTGTCATGGTGAGAGGATTGGTTCCTTCCATGTCAGATATGAGTGCTGAGATCCATAGACATTCTGTCGAGTAGGACAGATGTAAGGGAAACTGCCATTCTGGGAATGGAGGCACCTGGCCAGTTACTAGGAAAACTCAGTCTAGGATTGAGAAGTCATTCTGATGTGATAGAGGGATGTGTTCCCACTTGATCAGATGTAAGGGCTGAACCATTCTATCATGGCTAAAGGATTAAGTTCCTCCCATGTCAGATGTGAGTGTTGGCCATTCTGACGAGTAGGTCAGATGTAAGGGCAACTGCCATTCTGGGAATGGAGGCGCCTGGTCAATTACCAGGTAGCTCAGTCTGGGAATGGGGGCCATTCTGATGTGATGGTAGGATTAGTTTCTCCATGATCAGATGTGAGTGAATTCCCTTTCCAATGCAGTGCTCCATGCATGGTCGGATTGTAAGTGTAGATCCCTTTCTGATGCGGTGCTTCGTGCATGGTCAGATTGTAAGTGCTGAGCCCTTTCTGATGCGGTGCTTCATGCATGGTCAGATTGTAAGTGCTGAGCCATTTCTGATGCGGTGCTTCGTGCATGGCCGAATTGTAAGTGCTGAGCCTTTTCGTTGCAGTGCTTTCAAGCATGGTCAATTGTAAGTGCTGTGCCTTTCTGACAGGATGAGGTCGGATGTAAGTGCAGAGCCTTTCCGATGCGGTGTGCTTGTATTCATCTGTATTTCTTATGTATTGTAACCCAATGTTTATTTTGGGATGTATTTGAGTCATGTCATGCCCTGATGTTCCGATCGGGAAGTTTCTATAATGTGAAAGTCATGTCAAGTAATTGTGGGTAACCCTCCTATTGGTCAAGGGTTAAAGTCCCCACAGTTGTGGGGCCCTAGGGTATTAGACTATCCTAGTGAAGTCGACCCTAGGTGAGTCATTCTAAGTCGGGGCAATATTCCCCACCATCTAATTCAAGGTTAACCCTCCTTGTTGAGCAGAGGGAAAAGTCCCCACAAGTTGTGGGGCACTAGGGTTATTAGACACTCCTAGAGATGCCGGCTCTAGTAAGTAATTGTTAAGTGAGGCCGACATGTTGGAGTGCACTTCTAGTGAACGGAAGAATACAAATAGAGAGTAAGCCTCTCTATTTATCACACTCACACTCACTCATTGGGGTGCATGAGTGAGAGAGGAGAATCTCTCTCAGTGTGAGAGAGAGAGACAGAAGCTGTGGAGATCATCTTACTGTTTTGGGATTTTCTATTTTGGTGCTGATTCTATCTCTGAGGAAGTTGCGGGGTTTTCTCCTTTATGGTTTCCCCAAGGAAAATTCTTTGTGTCTCCTGTCCCTTGTGTTTTATTGATGTGCATGTTATTCTCTCAGTTAAACATCCTAAGAGCATAATGGTAGCTTATATGATAAAAATATAACACTTGAGTCATAATTTTACGCAGTACCCTTAGGAGGAGTTGATGCAGTATTAGGAATTCAATGACTGCAAACACTAGGTGCCTACTCCGCAAACCACCCAGAACACTTTATAAATTTTAAATGGTAGAGAGAAAAATACAAATTGTATGGATTCCAAGCCCCTCACACACAAATTGTGTCATCCCACAAAATGGAGAAGCTAATTCGAAAGGGAGCACCAGTGTATGTCGTACAATGCCAAGAGATGGAATTATTAACTTCATAAGTGGTTAAACTAGGTCAACCAGAGATCCAAGGACTAATCCAAAAGTACAAAAAAGTATTTGAAGATCTCCCCATGGAGTTACCACCAAAAAGGAAGATCGAGCATGTCATTGAAATCAAGTCTGGATCAAGCCTTGTCAATGTTAAACCCTATAGGTACCCACACCATCATAAGATAGAGATTGAAAGATTAATCCACTATTTACTAAAGTGTGGAGTGATTACAGAAAGTCAGAGTCCTTATGTTGCACCACTAGTACTAGTATGAAAGGAGGATGGGTCATTTAGGCTATTCATTGAGCATAGAGGACTAAACAAGATAACTATTAAAGACAAATTCCCCATCCCATTTATCGATGAAATATTGGACGAGTTGCATGGAACAAGGTACTTTTAAAAATTAGACTTAAGGTCGGGATATTACCAAATCAGAGTAAGGTGTTGAGGCTTGGAAAATCGCAGGTAACAATAGTTAGAGATTCTCCCCAATAAACGTTCCCAACTAGCTCGCTACTGTTTGGTATGGGGAATCCGTCCGGTTTACGGTCCGACTACCGTAGGTCAAGTAACAAATTAAAATGTTTTACCGATTACGGCCTGGTCCACCGTGTATATTTTTAGTTTTTTTGTGTTTAAGTATGATGTGCAAGTGCCTATCTAAAAATGCAGATTGATAGAGATAACGAGGAGTGTCACAATGTGATGCGCAGGTTCTTACCTCTTGTCTTAACTCTCTCGCATCTAAATCACACACAGCAAGAAACTAAATTTAACTAACTAACCTATCCCTAGGGAGCAGAATTATCAACTAACAATGAGTAACGTATTTATGCGCATGTATTAAGAAAAATTACAGATAGCTGTTATTTATTTCAGAACACATGAACATTAATAAAAATATGAACAACACGATAGCTTATTGTTTATGACAACCTTCATTACTCACAGTGGAAATTTCACAAAATAAACCAGAGTACGTTCATAACAAGAAGAAATTCACTGAGTTAGAGCGATCTCATAGTTAATGGAAGTAAGCTGAAAACGAAATAGTTCACATTCAACTGATCCATAGCAAAACATTTGAAACATTCCACCAAGATTTCTCTAGCAGGAAACTTGTAATTATTTATTGCAAAAGGAAATAGTTCTTCTTACAATATACTCTCACAAATGATCTGGGAAAAAGTCCTTTCTACATCTAAACTCTCCTATATTTATACAAAAAAGCAAAACCTTTGGGCTACCCCTAGATGACCTTTAGGCTTCCTCAACCTTTTAGTTCCAAAATTTTTTCTTGTAGTATGTGCTCATAATTTATACAATATGTTACATTTTAAATTAAAATTTAAGAGCACTTTATGAAGAGGGACCAGCTTGGTCGCTGATGAACTTTTTCCAAGCCTGGGCCTCTGCTGCTATCAATCTGCTTAGTAATCTATTGGTCTTTTTTAGATCTTGTTAATCTCAGACCCTCACTTTCTTCTTCTCTTTTCTTTATCTCTGCTTCTTCATTTCTCTTTCTCTTCCTCATTGTTGCCTCCTCTGCATCTCTCTTTCTTTCTTCTTCCTCATTCTTCAACCAATTCTCTGACTCTTCTACTTTTGTCTTTTAGACATATCTTCTTTACAGCAATCACCCTGTCATAAACATAGCATGTCCTTAGACCATTTAGCTTTTACCAAAATAACAAAAAATTGTATCAGTCTATTTACCTCCTCCACATGCATTCTGTAAAATAACTATACACAATATTAATGCATGAAAAGAAAGAATGACAAGGCAAATAAAATCCTTTGGTTGTGCTTAAAACCCTGTCTGTAACCAAAAAGACAACCTTAATAGCAAATATTCTTCATCTTAATCCGGGTCACATCTGAACTAACTTGAAATCCTCTGATGAAAGCATGAACCACATTGCCGCTACTGCTAATCTCCAAAACACTAGACTCTATACTATGCTCCTCGTCATGGAAAACCCTCGGTAAAAGATATCGGGGGGAAAAAAAAACTCTATCGGCAGGTGGAAGCACTGACCGTCGAGTGGATAGTTCACAAGACAGCTATAACGGCGGGTAGCAGTCAAACTACGGGTTCCGCGATAACAAAAAATCATCGGCGATCGGAAGCTCTAAGCACTATGCGTCGGTGATTTAAACCCCGACACTTCTGCAGTGTCGGCAATGCAAAGCTAAACTCTGTCATAGTGTCGACGCTCTAGAACACTAAACGTCGCCGATAGTTATGTGTCGGAGATCGGAACCACAAACCACCAATGCATCGGTGGTTGAAAACACTAAACATCGGGCAAATAGTTTGATCGACAGCCACAACGACGGACTCACAAACAACTACGATTCCGCATCGACGATCGGGAGTCCTAAGTGCTAACAGTCGGAAAATTAAATCTGAACGCCTCCGCAGTGTCGGCAATGCAAAGGACAAGCCTTTCAAAACGATGACGTCGTAGAAGACTAAACCTCTGATCGCTTGTCAAAAAACAATTCGATAGCGAAAAGAAAAAGAATCATCGAAAATCGAAAGATTTGAGCAATAAAACCACAAGGTGATAAGGCCACAAATCAGCAAGAAAAAAGAGTTGTTCATTGTTTCCCTTCCGAAACGCCGACAGAATAGAGAACTAATGCCCCGACTCAAACATTAACAGACTTTCGACAACGAATAAAAAATCATCAAAAAATCATAAGTTAAGTTTTCAAATAAAAGAAAGACTCCAAGGTTTCCACTGTTTCGACGAAGAAAATAGTAGTATTAGATCATTCAACTCCTGAAACAACGGAAAAATAGTTGACTGAGCTTCCGACAATCAATTTCTTAAGCAGAGAAAACTAGACTTCCATGACAGATTTAAAGAAATTAAACAAACTTGGGCTAGATAAAATCAAAAGGAGGGTCCAAAATTTTACAAATTTGGCAAAAAATGTTGCAACTACAACAATTGGCGACTACCTGGTGAACACAGATCTATGGACAATTTCTTCTTTAAGTAATAGACTATTTGACAATAAATACCAACATGTTGAATTCTTCTAGATGTCTGGATTTCCCAAATAGTAGATGTATGTACTTTTAATCATTGATGATAGTCCAATTTAGGGAAAATGGAAACCAAGATTTCAAAGTCTAGATAACTCTTTTTAGGCCAAGAATATGAGTTTCATTTTTTACCTTTGTCTTCGGGTAGCTCCCAGCTTGGACACCACAGGATTGTAACATATGGTAAACAGAAATATTCGTTTGTTCCTCATTCCCATGCCATTTTTGCACATTTGTGCTTTTGGACTTTTGTCATTTTTGAGTCCTCCTTCATGCCTTCTTTCTGAATTTTTTATTCAGGCTCCTCTATCCATAGTGTCCTTTTGTGTGAGAGATGTATTGATTTTTCAGCTCACGGATGGAGAATAACTTTGGCAATCTTGTACTCGTATGGTTCAGTACTTTGTTTTGATACATATTGCTTTTCTTAGGAGATTTTGACTGTTATTTGTCTTTTGGATTTCAGTTCTTGGCATGGGATCATTTAAATATAATATACTATTTACCATGCTTCCTCTCCATGGGTATTTTGCTGTCACCCCCTAAGACATTTTAAATGTGAGATGGATGGAACCTCGAAATAGTATTCTAGACCTTTTGATCCTGAGTTATTTTACAAGGATTAAGTAGGACTTCAATGTGTTCATAGCCATTAAGGAAAACTGCTAAACTAGAAGAAGTTCTTTCAAATAAGTCAATAGTACACAGTCTCATAATCAAATATTTTAGTTAATCCAGAATTCTGATGAACTCCATGCAACCAAAAGTTGTGCTTCTTTATTAAAATCAATTAAATCCTAACTAAAAAAAACAAAAATCAACAAATGAAAACTAAAATAAAACAAACCAATCAATTTATTTATGTACAAGATAACCAAGAAATAAAATCAAGAAAAATAAAGTTTGAGAACTAAACCATTAACTGGTAAGTTCTCTGCCCACCCTTGTAAATCTAGCAACTTGTCAGTTGAGGGGGTAAGCTTGACTGCAATTTGAAAAGAACCTACCCATTATCTAGTTCTACCGAACTTGAATTGAAAACTACATCTGAAACTAAATCTACTATTTTACAGTCAATCTCATCAACCCATGAAAATCAAAGGAGATCGGGCTGGGTGTCTGGTGTACTGTTGGCTTCTTCAGCTAGGTAATTTCCCAGTTCCAATTCAATGAAGTATTTTCCCAACACAGAATTCATTGGTTCATTTTTTCCCTCCAACTGAGTAACATTGTACTTCATGTGAGGCTCTCTTAATATTTTTATCTGATTGGGACTTCCCTTATGAGGCAACCACAGATGTGACCAATCTGATGCGAAGTATCCATCTAGCCTTGCTAACCAGTCTCGACTCAAAACAAGTCCATAAACATCAGGTATGTCTGCTACTACAATATCGATGTACTGACATACCTTCTTATTTGCAGATAAGCGAATTAGAACATCTTCCATTTCTCCTATTACTTTCACAGTTGTCCTGTCTAATTGAATAACCTGCCAAGTGGATGGTTTAGGCTATCCATTAATTCTCTTGCAGACTGAAAGTGGCATAACATTGATTGATGCCCTTGAGTCTACTAAACATTTTTGCACATTATAGTTCAAAATCTCAAAAGTTAGGAGAAATGGTGGGGTTTTAAACTTAGACTTACCTCCCACACTTGCTTCAACAACTTCTTCTTCAGGTTGGTTGTCAGTAGGAAGCTCTTCTTTTGGTACTTCAAGTGCTTTTAACAATTTTTCTTTCTGCTGAGGTATATTACACATTTCAAGTAATGAGATATTTTCCTTAGCCTTTTTAATATCTTCCACAATATCATACCCCATCTCAGGTGCTTTGAGATTCTTCTTGACATTATCAACCTTGTCCTCAATAGGCTTAACAGGCATGTTAATTTTCTTTGGGTCTTGACTTGAAATGGTAAATTCAGGTATTTTAACAGTTGTAGTGTTCTTCTATATCTTCTTCATATTTTCCTGAAGTTTCTTAATCTTCGGAAGTATTGAATTGTCTTCTTTTAACAAACCCTGACTTCTTGTTGTCACATTGGTTTCTGATGTTTCCTCTTGTTTTAGAGAACCTTCCTCTTCTGTATCAAACAATGAGACACGGTCCCATAAAACCAGAGTATCCTCCTCTTGTTTTCTTGTGGATTGATTGTCCTTTTCTTCCTCCTTATCAGTTTTTGTTAATTTGGAGTCCAATAATTGATTCATTACAACCGTCATAGAATTGATCCATTGTGGGCAGTTCTTTTCAGAATGAGGCTGCTGATGAAAGGTACAAAAATTATCCATGCCTACATCAATTAAATTCATTGCTGCAGGACTGTGTGGAGGAGTTTTAGGTTGATTTTCGTCCTCCCACTTTTATAGTAAGGCTTACATGATTTGTGAGCCTCTCTTTCCCTCTCTAAATCTATCACTCTATTGGATAACTTTTGCATCATCTTCAACATCCCTTCAAAATCCTGTGACCACTCATCCTTAGTCTTAGTCAGTAATAAAGGTTTTTTTCTTCCAAAAGTCTTTTCTCTTGACTGCTCAGGATAATTTTCTATGCTTTCCAACTCAGCCTCTACCTTCTCAGCTTCTTCATAAGTTTCTGCTAATGTAGGTCTCACTGATCTCTTGGAAAACATGGCTAGATCAGGCCCAAGGGCTAAGGTATAGTATTCTATCAGAGCATTTTCAGATGGCTTATTTACTGCAGTAAAATTGTTTAGGTAAGCAACAAATCTTTGAGTAAAATCATGTACCTTTTCTTTTCTTTTCTTTCTTTCTTTAGAGCACATAACCCCTTCATTAAGGCTACATGAGTTTTCTGAACTGCATATTTACTTCTAAACAATCTCTCAAATGTGTTCCAATCCGTGATTGAATTTGCAGGAAGTGCAAAATACTATGAGGCTGCTTTTCCTTTCAGAGTGTGGGGAAACAATCTACATACTACATATTTATGCTCCCCAGCTCGTAATCTTTCTATAGCCAGGTAAAAACTTTGTAAATGATCATCTACCAAAATTCCTTCACCTGGTTCAAACTTGGGTAGCATTTTGTCAAAAGCTTGAGGCAAATCATGCAAGGGAGGTGTCAAATTTAAAGGTGACCTAGCTTTCCAAGTAGGTGGTGGAGGTGGTTGGTTTGCATTTACATGAGCCATGATTTTGAGTGGAGAATGAGGTGGTGAATGAATAGGGGTATGAACAGGTGAATAGTAAGGTGTATTTGGGTCCAACTGATTCAAAGGTTGGTCAACTTCTTGTAAGGATGCTTATAATAGTTCTTCAAGATCTTCTACCAACGTTGAGTCTTCTAATTTAGGGTGATCTTTCTTCTGATTACTCTCTTCTAGGTAAGACATAAATGATAGGTCATCCTCCAATTTTTTTCGCATATGCCCTAGTGATTCTTCTTAAATCATCAACCACTTCGTTATCTGCAGGATACAAATACCCTTTCTCTTTATCTTCAGGAGTGGATTTGTGAAACAAACTATTTTCAAAACTGTCACCGGTGGAATAATTTCGAGGAAATGAGTTTCCTCGGCTAGCCATGCACTGGTAGCCCTCCTTCTAGCACCAAAAACTATTGAGGCCTGAAAAATCGCAGTTAACAATAGTTAGGGATTCTCCCCAATAAATGTTCCCAACTAGCCCGCTACTATTTGGTATGGGGAATCCGTCCGGTTTACGGTCCGGCTACCATAGGTCAAGTAACAAATTAAAATGTTTTACCAGTTATGGCCCGGTCCACCGTGTATATTTTTAGTTTTTTTGTGTTTAAGTATGATGTGCAAGTGCCTATCTATAAAATGCAGATTGATAGAGATAACAAGGAGTGTCACAATGTGATGCACAGGTTCTTACCTCTCGTCTTAACTCTCTCGCATCTAAATCACACACAACAATAAACTAAATTTAACTAACTAACCTGTCCCTAGGGAGTAGAATTATCAACTAACAATGAGTAACGTATTTTTGTGCATGTATCAAGAAAAATTATAGATAGATGTTATTTATTTAAGAACACATGAACATTAATAGAAATATGAACAACACGATAGCTTATTGTTTATGACAACCTTCATTACTCACAGTGGAAATTTCACAAAATAAACCAGAGTGCATTCATAACAAGAACAAATTCACTGAGTTAGAATGATCTCACAGTTAATGGAAGTAAGTTGAAAAGGAAATAGTTCACATTCAACTGATCCATAGCAAAACATTTGAAACATTCCACCAAGCTTTCTCCAGCAAGAAACTTGTAATTCTTTATTGCAAAAAGAAATAGTTCTTCTTACAATATACTCTCACAAATGATTTGGGAAAAAGTCCTTTCTACATCTAAACTCTCCTATATTTATACAAAAAAGAAAAACCTTTGGGATGCCCCTCGATGACCTTTGGGCTTCCTCAACCTTTCAATTCCAAAATTTTGTCTTGTAGTATGTGCTCATAATTTATACAATATGTTACATTTTAAATTAAAATTTAAGAACACTTTATGAAGATGGACCAGCTTGGTTGTTGATGAACTTTTTCCAAGCCTGGGCCTCTGCTGCTGTTGATCTGCTCAGTAATCTGTTGGTATTTTTTAGATCTTGTTAATCTCATACCCTCACTTTCTTCTTCTCTTTTCTTTATCTCTGCTTCTTCATTTCTCTTTCTCTTCCTCATTGTTGCCTCCTCTGCAGCTCTCTTTCTTTCTTCTTCCTCATTCTTCAACCAATTCTCTGCCTCTTCTCCTTTTGTCTTTTAGACATATCTTCTTTACAGCAATCACCCTGTCGTAAACATAACATGTCCTTAGACCATTTAGCTTTTATCAAAATAACAAAAAACTGTATCAGTCTATTTACCTCCTCCATATGCATTCTGTAAAATAACTATACACAGTATTAATGCATGAAAAGAAAGAATGACAAGGCAAATAAAATCCTTCAGTTGTGCTTAAAACCCTGTCTGTAACCAAAAAGACAACCCTAATAGCAAAGATTCTTCATCTTAATCCGAGTCACATCTGAACTAACTCGAAATCCTCTGATGAAAGCATGAACCACATTGCTGCTACTGCTAATCTCCAAAACACTAGACTCTATACTATGCTCCTCGTCGTGGAAAACCCTCGGTAAAAGATATCGGTGGGAAAAAAAAAACTCTATCGGCGGGTGGAAGCACTAGCCGTCGGGTGGATAGTTCACAAGACAGCCGTAATGGTGGGCAGCAGTCAGACTATGGGTTCTGCGATAACAAAAGATCATCGGCGATTGGAAGCTCTAAGCACTATGCATCGGTGATTTAAACCCCAACGCTTCTGCAGTGTCAGCAATGCAAAGCTAAACTCTGTCGTAGTGTCGGCGCTCCCGAACACTAAACACCGTCGATAGTTATGTGTCAGAGATCAGAACCAAAACCACTAATTCATCGGCGGTTGAAAACACTAAACATTGGGCAAATAGTTTGATTGACAGCTGCAACGATGGACTCACAAAAAACTACGGTTCTGTGTCGGCATTCGGGAGTCCTAAGTGCTAATGGTCAGAAAATTAAATCTGAATGCCTCTGCAGTGTCGGCAATGCAAAGGACAAGCCTTCCGAAATGGCGGTGTCGTAGAGGATTAAACTTCCGATTGCTTTTCAAAAAACAATCCGATAGCGAAAAGAAAAAGAATCATAGAAAATCGAAAGATTTGAGCAATAAAACCACAAGGTGATAAGGCCACAGATCGGCGAGAAAAAAGAGTTGTTCATCGTTTCCCTTCCGAAACGTCGGTGGCATAGAGAACTAATTCCCCGACTCAAACATTAACAGACTTCCGACAGTGAATAAAAAATCATCAAAAAATCATTCGTTAAGTTTTCAAATAAAACAAAGACTCCAAGGTTTCCGCGAAGAAAATGGTAGTATTAGATCATTCAACTCCCGAAACAACGGAAAAATAGTTGACTGAGCTTCCAACGATCAATTTCGTAAGCAGAGAAAACTGGACTTCCAAGACAGATTTAAAGAAATTAAACAAACCTGGGCTAGATAAAATCAAAAGGAGGGTCCAAAATTTTACAAATTTGGGAAAAAAGGTTGCAGCTGCAACATAAGGCTAGAGCCTAGAAGATGTCGCGAAGCATCTTTTCATACCCATGAAGGACATTATGAGTTTAAGGTAATGCCTTTTGGGCCAACTAACGCTCCAGCAACATTTCAAGCATCCATGAATAACCTATTTCAACCATTCCTAAGGAAGTTTGTACTATTTTTTTTTTATGACATTCTTATATGCAGTAAGACATGGAAGGACCATCTCATACATCTAGAACAAGTACTCTCTATTTTAGAAGAAAATCAGTTCTACGCCAAGATGTCCAAATGCATGTTGGGTAAGGAAGAAGTGATCTATCTTGGTCACGTAATATCTAAAGAAGGAGTCAAGGTAGATCCTGAAAAAATCAAATCAATCACAAACTGGCCCAAACCTACTAACATCTCCAAGTTAAGGGGATTCCTCAGGCTAATTGGATACTACAAAAGATTCATCTGAGATTATGTTCACATAACCGCACCCTTATCCAACTTTCTAAAAAATAATCCATTCCAGTGGAGTGAAGAAGTGGATAAATGTTTTGAATCCTCGAAAAGAATTGTGTCCTCCACACCTATACTAGCTACCCCAGACTTCTCCAAACCATTTGTAATAGAATGTGACGCTTCAGGTTATGGTTTGGGAGCAGTACTAATGTAAGATGAACATCCGATAGATTTTGAAAGCAGGAAATTAAACAAGCGAGAACAATTGAATTCTACATACGATAAGGAAATGCTGGCAATTAGGCAGGCATTGGAAAAGTGGCGACAATACCTATTAGGGATAAAATTTATGATCCGCGCAGACCACAATAGTCTTCAATACCTACTTCAAAAGAAAACCTTGTCCACAAAACAACAAAAGTGGATAGAAAAAATCGTTGCTTTTGACATGGAAATAATACATAAAATGGGGAAGGAAAATGTAGTCGCAGATGCACTCTCCAGAAAAGATGAGGATATGACCTCTTACTCCATCTCTATCACAATTCCTGGATGGCTAGATGAAATACGAAGCAAATACGCCAAGGACCCATAAACAAGCACTATAATTAACAATTCCAACCATGACCCCAAGTTTGAATGGAAAAATGATATCCTTTGGTATAAGGGGAGGATTTATTTAAACTCAAAATCTAAGTTCAAGGTTAAGGTAATGAAGGAATCCCATGATTCACCAGTCACGGGACACGTAGGATTCTTCAAATCTTATTATAATGCAAGAAGGTCATTTTTCTCGAAGGGAATGCAAAAGGATATCCAACAATATGTGGCAGAATGCGACAAATGCTAGAGGAACAAAAGAGAAAATGTATTAACCCCAGGGTTACTCTACCCCCTACACATTCCAAACTAGAAATGGGAAGAGCTAGCAATGGATTTCATCGATGGGTTACCTCCATCAGAAGGAAAGGACAACATCCTTGTAGTGGTCGATCGATTAACCAAATTTGCTCACATGATGGCAATAAAAAAAATAGACACGACAAAACAAATTGCAGATGTATTTTGCAAAAATATCTACAAATTACATGGCTTCCCAAAATTCATCGTCAACGACAGAGACGCAAAATTTAATGGAAAATTTTGGAGGGAATTTTTCAAAAAACTAGGCACATCACTCAATATGAGCTCAGCTTACCACCCCCAAACAGATGGTCAGACTGAAGTCGTGACTAAATGCTTAGAATAATATCCATGTTGTTTCGTAATAGATAAACAAAACCATTGGTCTCAATGGTTACACTTAGTAGAATGGTGGTACAATTCAACATACCAAACCTCCACAAAAATGACCCCCTTCCAATATTTATATGGGTATGAACGTCCAAATTGGAAGGAGTTAGTTCTAAATGACACTAATGTTCCAGAAGTAAGGAACCAGCTAGAGAAATCTCAAAAAACAATTGAATTACTCAAGGATAACTTAGTCATGGCACAAAACCATATGAGGCAACAAGTAGATCAACGCAGAACCGAAAGAGAATTTGAAGTAGGAGACTGGGTGTTCGTAAGAGTACAACCCTATAAACAGGTATCCCTTAAAAGTGGAGGGAAAAACAAGTTGGCCCCAAATTTCTATGGATCGTACCAAATTACCCAGAAGATTAGTCAAGTTGCGTATAAATTACAATTATCTGATAAAATTCGTATCCACAATGCCTTATTCCATGTATCATGTCTCAAAACAATGTTGGGGCAACATCAAACAGTTCAAACAATACTTCCTATGTTAGATGACAAAGGAAGCATCATTTGGGAACCAGAGGCAATCATTGCAACCAGAGAAAGAAGGCTTCATTCTCGAACTCAAGGAATATCTCATTAGGTGGAAGAATTTTCCAGATGAAGACGCATCATGGGAGACCGAAGAGTTTCGTCAACAATATCCGTCCTTACCCTTGCTTTGAGGACAAAGAATTCTAAAAGATAGCGGCAATGTTATGTATCTAAATATTTATGAGAAATTATTTTAAAATATTAAATGTAATATTAGTTAAGCTGAACTCAGGGTCACACCATTTCATTGAAATGGTGTGTTTTAAGTTATAAAAGTTCTTCTCACTTGTTGTAAAAGATCATCAACCAATAAATATATTTATTGTACCTAAATTGAAAATATGTGGGTTTAGTATTTTCTGCTTCACACGCCCAACTCTTCCTCTTAAGCCCGATCAAGTCTACAAGCTCTCGCTTCATGAAATTGTGAGAGGCGCCTATACCCACTAGGGCTGTCACTTTACTGTCATTCACAATAATGTTGTCACGTCCCCGTCCCTCAGCCGGCGAAGAGGACGCGACGAACATCATCAAAACAGCCGGGCAAATAGCCCATGAGCATAGAACAGAAATCAAATGCTGAAATTAAAACTTACAAGCATACACAGATGCATAATTCATCATACAAGGATGCACAGTCCTTCAACAATCAGCAGAAGCAAACACATATACATTCCAGCATTTAACATCAATATAAATTACAGAGATGAAGTAAACAGCAATACTTATCTTTCAATGAAGAATTCACCCGCAACCAGCTACGTCGCTGCAACATTCCACCCAACCATAGGCCAGCTTGCTCCTCAATATCTCAGCAACGCTGCCACCCCCGAGCTGGGCATGATTCCTCCGGAATAAGGGTCAATTGCAGGCTTATACATAGCCAAGGGGACATAAAACAGCCAAACCAACACCGCTGGGTTTCACAGGCTTTCAGCAGACAAGCCAAGCCAGCACAGTCCAAGGTTCAACCACTGCATACTAGCAGCCAAACAATCCCTTCACAGCTCTGTGAAGAAGTCATAAACAACAGAGGACAGCCCCAAATGAAAGATGAGCACAGCTCAAGTCCAATGGACAACCCAGAGTTGGTTTTGGCCCTAACGTGGCCAAAACAACTCAACCACAACATCCCAGACCAAGGAAACAACAATAATAGCCCAATTTCAAAGTAAAAACCATGGCAACTATGCACAGTCCCAGAACAGGGAGACCCAGCCAACACATTGGGAATCAACGGTGACCCAAGACGAATTTGAGCTCCCCAGCCCACAAAACGTGGGTGAAATCAACAGCAACCCAATACGTGGGTTAAAACCACAGCCAACAAAACATGGGGAAACAACAGCCCCAAACAAAACAGTCAGCACGGCTCTCACATGGATAGAACACCCCAACCAATTTGTGCGTGAGTGCAATCTTGCACTGAACAACAAAAACACAAGGAAAACATACCCGACCTCTGCGTGCAAATACCAGCCTGCGCGTGAGGGGAAAACGGCCTCCTCTATGCACGTGAATCCACAAGCCATCGGGAGGATGAACAGACCATCAACCTCTGCGTGAGGATGAACAGACCAGCCGTGGGAGAGACCTGTGCGTGAGGGTGAGCAAAAGAACAAAATCGCGTGAGAGTGTAAAACCGACCAGGGAAGAGTGCGTGAGGGAGAGGAATGGACAGACATGGGTGGAGTGGGAAAATGGGTAAGGCTGACAGCCTACCACAACCACCACCACTTCATCAATAACTCCCCCAACCACCAGCTGAAGCATTAAAGAGGTTGACAAACAATCAAAGGCAATAAAACATGGGTTTTTCCCCCATAACCAAGGTTTGACATCCCCCACCCCTTATCCTTTGGAACCATGCCCTTTTCATTCAACGTTGCACTGCCGTAGCTGGTTGTGGTTTAATTAATTGATGTGCGGGTTTACATGATGCCGAATTAAAAATGTGCCGGATAGCACAGCATACCATCGGCAATTATCCCTATTGCCGAAACATACACAGCCAAATCAATGGTGGGGCTTTTGCCTTGAGCTCCTCACCACGATTAATTACAATATATACATCATGCAAATGGGGTCGAAACCGGGGACATGACAAATGTCCACAAAACAGAGCACACTCACTTTTCGGTCTCCTTTCATGGCACCGATGCTCTGGAAAACCTTCGCCTTCGCTTCACCACAACTCTGCCCCTTTGTCACTTTGTGAGCGTCCTACACCTTTAGTGCCTTTCTTACAATGAGCACACACCTTCACTCAAATGCAACACGCTCAATACCTTTATCTTGGGCACTTGTGGAGTCTTGGCCATGGCAACTCCACGCTACCTCTGTCGCATCTGTCTGCAATCGAGCTAGTAGCGCTTCTCCAAGCCATTGCATCTTCTACCAACGATACCAATGAAGGGTGATCTCTATCTGCAGTCGTCGTCTCCCCTACCAACTGATCTATCCATACTTCCAATGGCTGCATCCTTGGAATCTTTAGAGGTTTCACAAGAAGAAACTCCCATATCCGTCGACACCTTCGTCACAACCTCTATGCTTTTGGAAGCCCATCTTTTCTATGCGTTTCCTTGGTGTGGAGCATCCAAATCGAAGGCTCTGATACCATATGTCACAACCCTCCGTCGACTTGCCTTACAAACTCGTCAATTGAACTACGTGGCACTGCTCAGGAGTGCAATGGAGGCTTGGCCAACCTAGGTTCCCACCGATAGACTACGCCTGAAACTTGCAGAAGCCTTACCCTAACACTTGTTTTGTTTAACACTTTACTTATTAATACACTTTATTAGCATCTACACTTAGCCACTTTTAACATGTATGTAGTAACAAGTAACAAAACATAGTATAGGGGCGGGGTGTCCCAACTAGTACACCCCTTAAATATTTTATATAAGAAACAAAGATTACATCAAAGGAGATGCCAAAACCAACAGAGCTCCGTCCCACACCCAACAAGATACCATGCCAATGTAGATTACATAGAAAGAAGTGAACGGTCTCCTTTGCCACAGACGCCCAACTCGTCTAGCCTTCCTTCGTTGAAACCTTGCTCTATGTTGTCTTGAGTGAACTCTTGGTGTGTTTTTATATCAAGTGCACATGACCCAAGAGTGGTCCAACACCCACTTAACATGCGCTCCAATTAAGTGTGTGCCATTTGGCTTGCCATGCACCAATGGCCAATCTATTGGGAGCGCGCCCCACCCTCCCAATGCGTCCCAAATTTCCAAGCGCCTCAAGTGCATTTTGGGAGAAGGTCGTTACAAGGATACATTTTATGTTATGTACATTAGAGAAATGAGAGGCACTTGTGGTGGTATAATATAACCTACCATACAAAAAAATGCTTTAGGTACAAATCACATAAGGACTTGTGCAACAAGCTTATGAATTTAGAAAGGGTTTTGTTGAATCTTCTTAAGGTTAGTACATACCCAATATATGGTGGAGAATGTGTCATACTTATTATGGAGTTCTTTTATATGTTGAATTTTGAATATGCCACCTTGTTAGAGATGTCGGAGTTTGGATTAAAGACAATAATGAATGATTAGCTTGAAGATAAACATATTGATTGTGTTTCTAGTGGCCTGAACATAAGGAATAAATTTCACTTAGTAACTATTCGATGGTGATAAATTTCTTAGAAGAGTCATGGCTAATATTTCCAATGAGTTCAGAACCCGTTGTGGAGAAGGGTTAGAGAGACCTAATCTCTTGTAAGTCGATTTCTTGCATGTTGATGATACAAATTTACATGAGCTTGACATGTATTATCATGGTGAACACACAATAAATAACATCTTGGAATCGGTCGATTCAATAAATATCCCATCCACACGATATTTTGATTAATAACATGACTGACTAGGATCCAACATGGCATTATTCAATAAATATCCCATCCACATGATATTTTGATTAATAACATGACTGACTAAGATCCAACATGGCATTATTCAATAAATATCCCATCCACACGATATTTTGATTAATAACATGACTAACTAGGATCCAACATGGCATTGATCACAAATATGACTACTTTAGTCACATTACAACACAACAACAAGTTGGTCAGGATCAAATAACACAACTAGGTGATTGTTGTAGACAAGCTAAGTAGTGTATTAGCAGAGGCAAGATTTAAACAATGAAAATTGAAGCTTAAGGGATTCACGAAAGGAATTACATTTTTATTTATTTATTTATGAATCCTATATAGAGAATTCGATCACTTGCCTTAGATATTAGGGTTGGCATGCTGTGATTCTTAGGTGAAACTGACAAGACATCGTTAAACATAGTGTACCAAAAAGTGGTTATTGGGGCAACTTAGTAACACAAACACGTATATCTAATCTTTGCAATAAAATTTTAAAATGATCATGCCATAAAATTAAAACCAACGGCATTAAGGGATCACCAATCATAGTATCTACTGGATTAAGAATGTTATTACAAAATTAAGCAAATATTGTTAACAATCTAGGGAACATTATGGCTCAATTTTTTTAATGGAAATGATTGTAAAATTAGATCTTGCAAGAATAGAAATTGAACTCTATTATGCTAAGGAAATTTATAATGTGTGTGTGTGTGTGTGTGTGAGAGAGAGAGAGAGAGAGAGAGAGAATCATTAATGGACACGACTCTTAATGGTTGACCCTATGCATAGTGATCTTAATGAATGAATACCATCATTGCATATTTCCCTAAATTTAAGTTGGTCTAGGAATGCACTAACCTAATCAAAATTGATCCCTGACATACTTATCAGATGAACTAGTTAGTTATGATCACCCAACTGCTCTATTGCACCAATCTTCTAGGGTTGTGACATGTCACTAACATGGATCATTCAACTATCTTGGAGGTGGCATAGTGAGTTGTATGTTGATTTACCTCTTGAGTTAGCATTATTCATATTAACTAGTGACATTAAAAAGATTGATATGTTGGAGAATAGGCATACGTTGCATGGAGGATTGAGCATAATGAGAAGTTGGCATTGATCATGCAAGAGGCCAACATGACAATCCCTATTTGGTGTGATGTTGTTTTGGTGCATTAAAGCTTAGAAAAGGCCTAACATAGATCCAAATCATGTGAATACAAAAATTAACCATCCCCTTAGTAAGAAATGGTCCTTATTGTGTTAGAATGATAAGTGTCAATCATCCCTACATTAGAATGCATGCGTTTGATGAAGAATGAACATTCATGGCACTAGCTAACAAATGAAGAAAATTTTTGTACTTTCTCATTTTGAAATACTGACAAACTATGCATGTAACTAACTTGATTACAATTCTAAAGCACCAGGAAACCTTGTTACAAGTGTGCCATATTAACTTGACTACTTGTCATTTTGCAATTCGAGATTAAGTATTAGATGCATCCCAAGGTATGATTGTAGATCAAGCTTGAATGGGTTCTTGTCACACTACCTAGTGATGGTGTATGGTTTGTATCATAGTGGATGTAGCTTGTAATGTGCATTTTTTAATCTATATTTCTATATATTGAAGCCACACCTTGTTATCAACTGACAAGTCATGTTAGGCATGATGCTTGCCATGGATTTACTTATATTTATTGGATGATCATTACATAATGTCATCAGCTTATCATTGAATATTTTGGATTTGCTTAATGAATCACACTCCTTTGTTGACTTCTTTATGTGTTAGTAGAAGTACCTACAACTACTGGAGCAAGGTAAGTTATGGCCATGGATTTTATAGAGCAAGATTTAAAGGAAACTTTAAGGGATAATCTGTAATGTGTCGAACTATGTTAAGCTTAATTGTAGTTGTGATGAATAAATTCCAATTGTTTACTCCAAGCCTAAGGGGTGTTAATGATTATACTGACATAATAAATGGATAGTTAAGTGTCCATTAGTCTATATGTCAAAGGATATGAACATGGCAAATCTTGTGTCCAACATCCTCTGAGAAAGATGTCTAAAGGTTGGAAATGGATTTGGGATTTTTTGTGAGAGAAAATAAACTCCATTAACCAAAATTAACATAACTATGTGAAAATGAGAAGGATGTATGTTACATAAAGCAATTGGATTTCTATATTTTACGGAATTATAAAAAAAAAAATCATTGATACATATTACCATGGACGTGAAAGAATGGAAAAATGTGTATAAAACCTCCTTTTTGGTATGGTTTATAATGACACAATAAATACAATCATTAATGACTATAACGATATTTATAAAAGTACATTTAGTAAAATATATTTTTGATATTTTGCTCAAGTCTCTTGAATATCAAATTGACTTAGACTTAATTAATTAGAAAAGTACATTTAGTAAAATATATTTTTGATATTTTGCTCAAGTCTCTTGAATATCAAATTGACTTAGACTTAATTAATTAGAAAAGTACATTTAGTAAAATATATTTTTGATATTTTGCTCAAGTCTCTTGAATACCCTTAATTAATTGGAGAAACATTGGGTACATGAAAGTCACCATCTTTTAGGAAGAAACTCATTAGCTGCTTGCACAGAGTAATTTGGGTATAATTTATTTAGAAGAAGGAAATAATAAGGTGTATGTAAAAAAAAAGTCTTTATTTTTTATTTTATTAAAAGAATTGTTGAATTTCAATTATTATTAATAGGTTAAAGGTTATGAATATATATGATTGAGTGGTTATTTTTTATATTTTTTTGTTTTGTATAATTATTACATTTATAGAAGTTTTCATTTAATATTTTGAGGTCAACAAGTATTTATGATTTTTTTAGATTGCCATATTATGAGAGAAGTGCATTATCCAAATTGATTTTATGACTGTTGTTACAAATTCAAAATAAATAATTATTATGTATAAATAACTTGTAGTTTGTGAAAGGTAACTCATTTAACTAGAAGAAGGCGAGTAACTGGTAACTTATTTCAAATTTGAAACAGCCTCATTAAATCAAATCTAGACCCCATTAAATCCATCTAGACAATCTATAAAATACCATATTTACTATTTCACCTCAAATTCTAAAATATAAACACCTATTAATATAAAATTACACAATTTTAAAAATATTTTGGACATTCAATAAAGATAAATTTAAATAATTAAAATTTACTAAAAATAATATAACACCCATTAATCTCAACATGATATAAAAAAAATCCAATTTTTTTTTTCAGAGGAAAAATTACCAGTCTTTGATATTCATATAGAATCAAAAGACATCATAAACAGTTACAAAAGTCTGTTAAGTAACAGCTCCCAAGTACAGCCACTCAATAGTGGGATAACTTCACATCTGATAATCTGTCTAAGGAACATACAGAGACAGCACTCAAAAACTGCATACAAGACAGCAATACAGTCAAATACCAGCAAGGAACATTATACTAGCAGCATGCTGAAATGATATAACAGCCAGCAATCAAATAAAAGATAAGCGAAAACTAAGTCTGATGCTCGTCAGACTTATTCATCACTCCTGATATATCAGGTCAGAATTTATTATTCTGTATCCTTTAAACATATCGATCTAGGCAAGCACAACATACATGCTGAAAATATCACAAAACAGAAACCAAAAAGGAAATACTGATCATATGACTGAATGCTGTAAAAGGAGAAATTTCAGCCATCAAAAGAGGGCAAAATGTCCCTCACTAATATGTATCCCATCCATGTATTCCATGAAAATACCAGAACCCAAATCCAAAGATAGCGCCTTCTTTGAAAGTTCATCAGCAAGGATGTTGTGTTCCCGGTAGATATGATAGAAGGCCACAGAAGGTACCAGTTGTATCATAGAGAAAATATCTTCACACCAGTGTTTCAATGTGGGAATATTAAGGGCCGACTGTCTTTTGACCCATGATATAACCACCATTGAATCACCATATATCTTCTTTATGGGCAGTCCCATCCGGATGATAGTTCTAAGTAGAGACCAGATTGCCATCAATTCAGCTCTAGTGTTGGTTCCAATACCACAGCCCACCGAGAAACATAAGTAATGGGTTTCACTTATATATATCACAAACCCAGCACCCCCCAACATTCTTTGTGCTGCACCATCAAAATATCCTACAGGAAAGTCATGTAGAGGCTGAGGACCAATCTTTCTTGTCTTTTTTATGTAAGATGGAACCGGATAATGGGCAGTCAAATCTTCAATTTTGTATATGAGATAAGTGGCTGATGGTGTGAAATTCTCAAAAATACACAGATTGCGGAGGAGCCACAATGACCAGAAAATGAAAGTAGGGATATATTGGATAGGATCAGAAAAAGCAGTGGAGTCAAACCAATGTTTCAGGAAGGTTTGAATGGTGTGAGG
>LPNX010495515.1:32249-154854 GCA_001517045.1 Pseudotsuga menziesii | reverse complement strand
TTATAATGTCTTACCCCCATATTTTTTAATCCAGTGTCATCAGAGATCCACGTCCCATCAGTATCTAGTAGACTCCAAATGGCATTCTGATTCTTCCGGGCAGATGCCACAGCATGGAAGTATTTAGTGTTGGCATCGCCCTGAGAAGCCCAAGTGATTCTGCTTTGTAGTCTAGCAGAGGAAATCTCATGTTCCAAAATCTTATAGTGAGCAGCTCTGAGATCAATTAATCTGCGATGCTGATGCAAAGTAAGAATCCCAGACTGGGACAAAAGGAGGAGGGCAGATATCTCCCCTTCCAGCGGAGTGGAAGTGTTTTTCATATTTAGTGTCTCCTTCTTAGTCCAATCCCGCACCTTTTCCTTTAAGAGCCGAAGATATTAAAAAAAAAAAAAAACCCGATTTAAAACTACTACTTTATAGTGTTAAACAGTGTTTGAATTTTTAATCAAATTCCAGCACTGCTCCAAGTAAATCGGGCCGGGAATGGCCTGTCAGCGGATCAATCAAATACGATTCTGTCCACGGGTTAAGCGAGTTTTGAGGAAGTCAATGCGTAGGCCGCGTGAATGGAAGAAGAGTCGGAAGCAACACAACGAGAAAGAATGGAGACTTCCACACCCCTCCATCGTCGATTTCCATGATTTTTCTGTTTTTGCTCGGTTCGGATTCATTTATCTGCAACTTCCCACGCGAATTTGACCATTCAAATCAATTATTTTCAATTCAGAAGCCCTGTTTCGTACGCAATTAAACCGTGGCCCGCATTTTACTTTTTTCTTGAATTTAGATGAAGTCCGTGCTTGCTCGGAGAAGCACACAAGTATTTCACAGTGTGAATTGTGAATTGCTTTCATTATTATCAGTCCACTGTTTTTTTTTTCAGTAAAGAAGTTTAACATTGAAGGCGGAGTAGAGTTTACAGCATGACCATGGTGGATATAATGTATTTCAGGTCCCAAGCCATGGAGGTGTTCAAGAAACAAGAAGAAGGAGAGCACCCATTGACCTACTTTTGCAAGATTTGCAGCAAGAGATTCGTCTCAGGAAGAGCTCTTGGCGGCCACATGAGAGCCCACGCCTCCGCTTTCATTGCTGCAGACACACTTGCTGAAACTGAATTTCAGAAGAGCAAGAGGCCCAGAGCTTCGGATCACAAATCCATGGAGGAGAAGGAAGAGGGATTGGATAGTAATGGGAGTAATCTAATGTATGCTCTGCGAAAGAATCCCAAGCGCAGTTGGCTGTTTGCAGATCCGGACTACTCGTTTATGTTGGGTCACGGATTGGGTTCCAAACCCATCGATTCTTCTATAAATGGTGATCTGTGTGGGAAGGAATTCAGTTCCTGTAAAGGCCACTCTGAGACCCATCAAGATAGTAGTGATGCCCATCTTGAAGAATCACAGGAACATGAGACCCAGGATGAGAAAGAAGAAAGTGAGAATGATGCTGAGATTGAGATTGATCATCCCAGTAGGAATTCAAGCAGATTTGCTAAGTGGAGGAAGGGAAAGAGATCCAAGAGAGCCAGGTATGCAATCCAACTTATTAATCAGCATGAGCAATTTTGTTCAGAAACCAATAATGAAGAAGAGGACATGGCAATGTTTCTTGTAATGCTTGCAAGTGGAGTAAACACTGCTCAAAACCCACAATACCAAGTGGTGACTGAGGAGCCTGGATCAGGTAACCTCAAGCTTCCCAATGCTGGTTCTCAGCTTACTAAATGCATCAGGAAGAAGCCCAAATATAAGAAAATTCATGGAGATGCTGGAATTTATGATGATAATGGTGTTAAGAAGAGCAGGTACAAATGCACCACTTGCAATAAGGTTTTTCCTTCCCATCAGGCTCTGGGTGGCCACAGGGCTAGCCACAACAAGGTCAAGGCCTCTTTTTTGCAGATACAGGAGGAGAATGAGAGCCTAGAGGAAGATATTACTGATGATGAGCTCATTACTGGTTCGGACTCTCAGCTGCCTCGGAATTTCTACAGGCCTTGTACAAAGGAGAGGAGGACTAAAGAATCTTGTGTTAAATCTAGGGATGAAACAAGGACCATTGAGCCTGCTAGCTTTTCAGGTAAGAAGACTCTAAGGGTCCATGAATGTTCAATCTGTCACATGGTTTTTCCTTCCGGTCAGGCTTTGGGTGGTCACAAGAGATGCCATTGGGTTAGTGCTGGAGCTTCTGATAATGTTAGTACCATTTCTAGCAACAAGGAGAGCCCTCTGCAGCAGCAACAGATGCCTGCAAGAATGGAACTGTTGGACCTGAACTTGCCTGCTCCAGTTGATGATGATTCTGATGCTGGAAACCTCAACAATCTCTGTGATAATGCAGTGGATTCTTATGGAGATTCCTATGCCCAAATCCATAGCTACCCAAAACAGGGATTGTTGTTGTACAAGAATCATAACGATTTATGTAAATATGATGAAGCTGATAGCAAGGTAGGTAAGGAGATTGGATTTGGCAGATGATGTGATTCAGACTACTCAGTCAGGGCACAACCTCTGTTGTAACTGTGAGCTAGCAATTGACAATGGTTTGTAATTGCTGTAATGAAACATTCTATTGTTTGGATCGTTTTGTTAACTATTTTGGATCATTTTGTTGTTAATTATTATAAATGTATGGTTGAAATTGCATAATAGAATGTCCATGATTTTAAAAAGGAAGCTAAATCTATTTCTACAACCAAAAATACAATTTAAATCACCAAATTCATTAAATTCTAATCTGAACTTTCAAGAATACCAATCACCTACATATACATATAAAAACATATACGTATAGCCGTAACTTTTGAAACATTTAACAAATTCCTCAAATGAATGCGTACACCATTCTCTCTTAAGTTTGTAACTCACACTGCTATATATTCAAGTTTCAAGATGCTTCTCAGATTGGCAAAAGTATATATGAAAACTACAATATGCTCTATAACTAAGTAGATATATTGTAGTATATATGAATTAAATAGAGGTATATAAAATTCACATGGTTTCTAGATGATTAATTTGGTATTTGTGTTTATAAATAGTTCCTGTTTCTTAGTTATAAGGAAAGTTTAGTTGATTGGAGTTTCCAAGTTTAGAGCTTTTAATTAGAAACTAAAGTATTCAAAAAAATAGTTTTTTTAATCTTTTTCAGTTCAGAAAAAACCTAATTTTAAAAACTATGAATCACATTTTAAAAATATTACTAAGAATATGTTTCATCTTAATGTATATAAAAATTATATATATCAGCAAATAAAATATATCAAAACTTAGGCCGAAGCACGCGTGGAAGAAAAATAATAGAAAAAAACAAAACGGAATTCATACATCAAAAGTGTGTGGTGGTTCCACACATACGCTTGCGAAAGCTTTGACGTCATTCCATATATTTCATGTCAATCACTAGATTCCTTCTCTATAGGGGAAGAAGTTATATTGTTGTTTTTCCTTCACACGAGCGCTCTATGTAGGTTTTGTTAGGTCTCTTTAAGCTTTTGAGAGCTTGGTGCAATAAAGGATTATGTGTTTTGTTATTGAGAGAGATTGGTGTAATAAATAGTTTGTGTTTTGTCCTTTAAGAGTGGAAGGAAACTTGTTTGTAGTACCATTTTTTAGTTTATGTATAATTTTTGGTGACTAAGTTGATATATGTTGGAAACATTTTGGAGGGGTTGTGTAAGGTAGGTGGTTGGGGATGTTTTCACTCACGATTCAACTCCTGCGAATATATTTGTATGATTCTTTCAGGAGCTAGAATTTAATGTAATGAAAAAAATGTTGGAAACACTTTGTTGAAGTCCATGTCTACACAAATATTCACAATTGTGGTGATGTGTTAGTGTTCCATCTCTTCACCCTTGAAATGAAATTTGCCTATAACATTACGAATATCATTATCATTGAGCAAATCATAACCACAAAAATGGAAAAGAAGATTTTGGAGGGGGATCCAAACAAAAGTCATTGAGAGAGAATCAAGAATTGGGTTGAAAGATGGAGTTCATACCTTCATGCATAGACTAGAGTTTCCTCGAAATCAAGGGCTCAAGTTGAGGATTTGGTCTCTATACTAAACCAAACTTGACAATGAAGAAGCCCTTTACACAAGGGCAGATGTTGGCTTCCTATTGGATTTCTAGTTTTAGGCACAAGAGATTTAATGGTATTGATTTTCTAGTCTTGGTTAGAGGTTGTTAATTTTGTAAATGATACCATTGACTCTAGAAGAAGTTGTTTGATCTACTGTAATGCACCTAAAATTAATAATTTATTATTAATTTCTGCTGAAATATTTTATTTATTATTCTAAATATTTTTGACAGAAAGTCAAAAATAAAACAAATGTAGTGAATTAATCTTTTATTAATAAAAGATACTGAAGGGGGCAGAAGTGGAATAACTGTTGAAGAGTGTTTGCTGACCCACAAGAGGAAAAGACAAGTGGCTGTAGTTGCTGAGTGAGAACTCAAGGTGAAGGAGACATCTTTCCCAAAATTAGGTCACAACTCTTAGTTGTGTGCTAAAGGGCAGGAGGCTCATAAATGACCAAGTCCTAGGAAAAATACTATATAATAGTATGTCCATTAGCAAGCAGGAGGTTAGCATTGGACGATGATTGAATATGATAATGCAAGAGATGGCACAGTATGTGGATTTTTCTCTTGTGGTTCAGCGAACAGGCTTGGGGGTTCCAGAGCGAGTAACTTGGCTGCTCTAGGAGTTGGTTGGGAGGAAGGACTATTCCATTTATGTTTTCCTAGCAGTGGTGATAGGTTCTTATTCTATGTTCTAATTACAATAGGATATTTATTTTGAATCTGGATTTGCAGCTATATTCATAAACATAGATGTTTTACACTTTCTTATTAAACAGTTATATTTCATGTATCGATTCTACATCTTGTTTTTATATCAATTCTAGAGATGTTTATGTCTTTTGTTTATACCTATGAATGATTAGATTTGACTAGTAAGGATTCTTAGATCAATCATCCATACCCGATCTAACATACCACAACTTTAAACACATTTTTTTACTTTTATAAGTATATTTATCAAGATTTGATCATCCTTGTTATGAAACGTTTTATAAATCACTATGCAACACCACAAAGATTTTGAGTAATTAAATCCTCGGTATAACATAGTTAATGCAAAATTAAAGTTATGCATCGATTTCCAAGCAATCTATTACGACATATAAGGAAAAGATTCGTTGATTTAAACTGCGAAACTTACTTAGCATTATTGCTAACCCTTATTTTTCCTGCAAGTGTTCTATCCAAGGTTAATGAGCATCTAGGAAGGAGCTATAAGAGTTCTAACCCTAACAAGGTGTTGCAGCTGCAACAATTCTCCCCAAATTTCTTAAATTTGGGACCCCTCCTCATGATTTTTCTTTGATCGTTGAATCCGTTGAGTTGTTGGTCTGTGTTTTAATTTTTAATGACTACAAGAGCTTAACTCTTAACCAAGGTTTGGATTGTGATTGCGTTGGAGTTTATGGTGAGTCGTAGCTTTTAAGTGTGTTTTTTGCTTGTCGATCAAACCAGTTGTCTATGCTGTGGTCGTCGTTGCGGAGGTATGACAGGTCGCTGTCCATTGTTGAATGTTTAAAGCTGACTGAAACACTTAGTTTTTTGGATTGGGAGCCTTTCTTGTTTTGATTGGAAGCTTTAACCTTTTTCCCGTCCGCTGTTGCGGCTCCTAAAGCAAATTAGCACCCGAAGTTCAGATCGTTCCGACTGTCAACGAGCGTTTGCCTGTTTAGCCGCGGACCCGAAGTCGTTTCTCTTCCGTCGTTGCGGATGGGAAAGCCATTTGTCTCCCGAAACGTAAATCCGTTCGACTTCCGACTTGCATCGTATGGCTATGGCCTTCTCTTTTCCGCCGTTGCGGCTCTCAAAGCCTTTTGGCCTCCGATTTTATTTCCTTCCGACTGCCGACTTTAAGTTTTCCCGCCAATGAGTTTCCTGTTGACCGTTGTAGGCTAGGTTTGTCAAGCCCGCAGGTGGTGCGCCTTGCCATTTGCTTGTGGAATAGTCTTTTTCAATTGTTGATATTTGTTGTTTTGAATGATGCTTGTCGATTGATGGCAAGCGGTTTTGAGGAGACCGGTCAATCTACCGTGGTGCGGAGAAAGACGGACCGTTTGGCAGAAGTATAACTGAAACTAGGAGGACCATTGGAGTAAAAGACGAAATCCGGAGCTATAAATGCGCGGACCCAAAAAAACTGATCAGTTACCAAGTGGTTCATGATTGCATACAAACAAGATATAGGGATGTGAAGCGTTGGAGAAGTGGAAAGATCATGCGTCTGAGGGAAACTGAAGCGTTCTGTAATTGTAGTTAAATATTCAAAAGTAGAACTTAGAAAGGGCTTTTTCCCTGAAAAAATTTGGTAAACTCTTTTGCTTGTAAGAGGAACTATTTCGTTTTACAGTCAGAAAGTGCAACTTTTGCCTGATGGAGAGAGCAAAATGTGGAATGTATCAATGCGACTAAATGAATAATGTTGAAGAGGAACTATTTCGTTTTCAGCTGTGTTTCATTTACTGTGAGAGTATTTAACTTCCTGAACCTATGTTCTTGTTGAATGTTCTTCAGTATCTTTTGGGATGTTTTCCACTGTGAGTAATAAATGTTGTTCATAAAATAATCGGCTATCTGGTTGTTTCAATATCTGTGATTGTTCGTGTGTCTTGAAAGAAGTGTCAGCTAACTGTAACTCTTCATAATGCATGTACACAATATATTACTCACTTACAAGTGATAATCCTGCTCCCTAGGGATAGTTTAGGTAGTTAGTTTCTTTTCTTGTTATCTGTGATTGGGATGCTAGTGAGTCTAAGATGAGAGGTAAGAACCTGCGCATCACATTGTGACTGCTCCTCGCATCTTATCACCCTGCATGGCTAATTAGGCACTTGCATATCATACATTAAGTCAAAATATAAAAACTCGGTGGACCGGGCCGTAATCGGTAAAGCCTTTGTTTTGTACTTGACCTACGGTAGCCGGACCGCAAACCAGATGGATTCCCCATACCAAACAGTCAACGGGCTAGTTGGGAACATTGATTGGGGAGAATCCCTTACTGTTGTTGCCTACGAATTTCGGGGCCTCAACAATTTTGGCGCTAGAAGGAGGGCCACCAGTGTATGGCTGGCCGAGGGAACCCGTTTTCCCAAGAATATTCCACCGGTAACAGTTCTGAAAGCGGTAGGTTTCATCATCCAATTCCGGAAGAAAGAGAACATCTATATTCTGTTGGCAACGAAATTGTTAATGATCTGAGAAGACACACCAGGGCATACGTAAAGAAGATTGGAGGATTGCCAATCATCCCTGAACTGCCCAAAAGAGAGTATAAAAGGAAAGATCGTCATGTAGCAGAAGGCTTAGTGTTGGTTGGAGACTGGGAAGAGCTTGTAGAAACAGCCTTACAGGAATTTGTGCTACCTTTGAATCAAGAAGGCCCAGAAACCCCTCACAGTTCTCTTGCCCACACTCCAGTTGGTTCACCTCCTCACTCTCCACCCAGACTCATGGCCGGCGTAAACGCAAACCAACCACCTAACCTGCCAAATCCGCCACCTGCATGGAGAGCCAGATCACCATTATACCTTACACCTCCTTTGCATGACCTACCTCAAGCCTTTGACAAGATGTTGCCCAAGTTTGATCCCAATGAGAAAATACTAGTAGATGATCACCTACAAAGCTTTTACTTGGCGATTGAGGGATTAAGGGCCAGGGAACACGAAGATGTGGTATGTAGAATTTTCCCGCATACCCTTAAAGGAGCTGCAGCGTCATGGTACTTTGGATTGCCTGCTAACTCTATCCCTGATTGGGATACTTTCGAAAGAATCTTCAAAAGTAAGTATGCAACTCAGAAAACTCATGCAGCTCTCATGAAAGGGCTGTGGGCATTGAAGAAAGAAAGAAAAGAAAAGGTGCACAGTTTCACACAAAGGTTTGCAGCTTATCTCAAGAATTTCTCTGAAACAGATAAGCCTTCAGACAAGGTGCTGATTGAGTACTATACTTCAGCTTTAGGTCCTGATTTGGCCATGTTTGCAAAAGGTAGGGCCAAGCCCACTTTGACGGAAACCTATGAAGAGGTTGAAGCAGTGGAAGCTGAAAGAGAAAGTATTGAAGATTACCCAGAACAATCAAGAGAAAAAGTTGCAGGGAGAAAAGCCTTATTGTTTACTAAACCTAAGGAAGAAAAGTCGCCAGATTTGGAAAATATGGCCAAAATGATGCAAAAGCTCTCCAACAAAATCATAGATATGGAGAAAGAAAAGGAATCACAAAAGTTTTATAAGCCATATTATAAGAAAAGAGAGGATAACCATCAGTCTCAACCTCCTCCTCACAATACTGCATCTATGAATTTAACAGAGGTAGGCTTGGATAATTTTTGCATGTTCCACCAACAGCCACATTCTGAGAAGAATTGTCTGCAGTGGATAAATTCGATGACGTTGGTCATGAATCAGTTGTTAGATTCTAGATTGACAAAAGAGGGAAATGAAGAAAGAGAAGAAAATTATGCTTCTACGTCTACTAAAGAACAGGAAGAGGAAACCATGGCTTTATGGAATTCTGTCTCACTATTTGATGCTGAAGAAGAAAAGACTCAGGGGTGCAAAGACGTTATGGAAACCAACGTAGCCACGAGGAGCCAAGGGACGGTTAAGGAAGACAGTCTTATACTCCCAAAGATTAAGAGGATGTAGAGAAATGTTAAGAAGAAATTTCAAGACAAATCTTTGGCTGATAAAATTCCAGAGTTCACTATCACCAGCCAAGATCCTAGGCCGAATGACGCGCAGGCCAAGCCCAGTGAAGAAAATGCTGGAAAACCCCATCCCATTGAGCAGCCGATGGATTATGACATTGTGGAGGATTTAAAGAAGATAAAAGCGACTGTTCCACTATTCGAAATGTGTAAAGTGTCGCAGCAAAAGAAAAGACTGTTGAAAGCACTTGAAGCATCGGATGAGAAGCTGCCTGATAACAACCAACCTCAGGAAGAGGAAGAAATTGGAGAAACCAATGTTGGAGGTAAGTCTAAAAGCAAACATCCACCTTTCCTCCTCACGTTTGAAATTTTCAATCATAATGTACATAACTGCTTGGTAGACTCAGGGGCATCAGTTAATGTTATGCCCATATCAGTCTGTAAAAGGATCAATGGATAGCCTAAGCCATCCACATGGAGGGTGGTTCAATTGGACAGAATGGATGTAAAAGTAATTGGTGAGCTGGAAGATGTCCTAGTCCATCTGGCATCTAATGACAAAGTTTGCCAAGTTATTAACATCGTAGTGGCTGATATACCGAACGCTTACGAACTGGTCCTAAGCAGAGATTGGTCGGCCAAATTAAATGGATATTTCACCTCAGATTGGTCGCATCTGTGGTTTCCATACAAAGGAAGCCCGAACCAGATTAAGATTCTAAGAGAACCTCACATGAAGTACAATGTTACTCAACTAGAGGAGAAGAACACACCAGTGGATTCTGTATTGGGAAACTATTTCATTGAGTTGGAACCTGGCAATTACCAAGCAGAAGAAGCCAGCAACACATCTGACACCCAGCCTGATCTCCTTCGATTTTCACGGGCTGATGAGATTGACTGTAAAGTAGTAGACTTAACAGTAGGAGTAGATTCATTTCTAGTAGTTAGTGATTTTTGGACTTTATCTTTTGATGGCTCTAAGACATTAGAAGGGTCAGGTGCTGGCTGTGTCCTGATTGACCCACGGAAGAATAAACATTTCCTTTCATGTAGATTAGAGTTTGAATGTACTAATAATATAGCTGAGTATGAAGCGTTGGTGCAGGGACTGAAGAAAGCGATTGAGTTAAAGGTAAGTAATTTAAAAGTTTTTGAAGATTCTGAGATTATTGTGAAACAAATCCGGAATCAGATACATTGTGTTTCTCCTCACTTAAAGGCTTACCAGAACGAGGTATGGGATTTGCTTAAATGTTTTAATGCATTCAACATTATTTCAATTCCAAGAATTAAAAACGCAGCTGCTGATCTGTTGGACACATCAGCCGCTAGACTCGTACCCACTAATAATCGATGTTCTGTCGAACTGCTTTTCAGGCCCTCTGTACCTGACATGATTATGAACCTATGAGTGTTCAATGATGACCAATAGATCATAGAATGTTTAACGAATGATGAGGTGTTTAAAGGAGCGATCATAGACGATGAAGAGCATCAGGCTGAGATGAAATACGATAATTTCATTCCTAAAGGAGTCAGAACGTTGGAAAAAATGTTCGATTTAAATGAAAAATTCAGAAGATCACCCAACGTAAAGACCCACAGCTCATCTCTGCAGTTTGAGTTTATTAATTTAGGGACTGAAACGAATCCTAAATTTGTAAATCTCGGAAAAGGCTGTTCACCAACGAAAAGAGACAAGTTCGTCAGTTTGTTCAAACAATATAAAGATGTGTTCGCATGGACATACGAAGACTTGAAAACATACGATACTAGTATCATCAAACACATCATCCCCATTAAAGCTGGCGTCAAGCCATATTAGAAACCATTGAGAAAAATGCATCCAAAGTTGGAACCACTGATTCAGAGTGAGGTGAAGAAATTATTGGACGCTAGAATCATTTTCAAAGTCAGACACTTTGAATGGGTGTCAAATTTGGTACCAGTAAGAAAAAAGTCTGGAGAAATCAGACTCTGCGTGGATTTTAGAAATCTAAACCGCGCCTCTGATAAAGATAACTACCCTGTGCCGCCCATGGAGCAGTTGCTACAAATGGTCTCTGGTTCTGAACTGTTTTCATTATTAGATGGTTTCTCTAGCTACAATCAAGTATTAGTAGCCGAGGAAGACAGGCTGAAGACAAAGTTCAGAACCAAGTGGGGAACCTTCTCCTACAGAAGAATGCCCTTTGGGCTGATAAATGCCGGAGCAACATTTTAGAGGGCTATGGACATAGCTTTCCGTGGATTGATTGGACGAAGTGCTATAGTATACCTTGATGACATTACCATATTCTCGAAGAGAAGAGGAGAGCACGCGTTTCACTTAAAGCAAATTTTCAAACGTTGCCGTAAGTATGGCATTTCACTCAATCCTAAGAAGTGTGTATTCGCTGTCACGGAAGGCAAGTTGTTGGGTCACATAGTTTCAAAGAAAGGAATTTCTATAGATCCAGAAAGGATCAAGGCCATTGAACAAATCCCTTTGCCCCACAATAAAAAAGGGATGCAGTATTTTATGGGAACTATAAACTTCGTGCGAAGATTTGTCCCTGATTTTGCTCAGATTGTTAAGCCACTGCAGCAGATGGTGAAACAAAATGCACAGTTCAAGTGGACGGAAATTGAGAAGAACGCTTTCAGCAAAATCAAGACTGCTGTTGCACACGCACCCTCCTTGAAAAGTCCAGATTTCGATAAAGACTTTATTTTATATAATTTTGCATCCGATGATTCGCTAGCAGTTGTGCTTACGTAAAAGGAAGATGGGGGGGATGAATTCCCAATATCCTTCATGAGCACTGGTCTGCAAGGGGCCGAATTGAACTACCCAGATGTTGATAAACAAGCTTATGCTGTATTCAAAGCAGTAAAACTATTCAGGCCTTATATTTTAAAGAATAGAACCAAGGTGATCGTCCCCTACCCAGCTGTTAGGTCTCTTCTTATACAGAAAGAATTAGGAGAAAGAAGAGGCAACTGGGTAACAACTCTTCAAGAGTACGACCTTGAATTCAAGCCAGCGTCTATAGTTAAGGGATAGGGGTTGTGCAAACAGATGACTGAAAATGGAAAAAATGAAGAACATGCCTGGGAAGATGAGGCCGAATTACATGTAATGGATGTATGTCCTTTATTTACAGCTCCCGAGTCTTGGTATAAAGACCTTGTACATTACCTACAGGCAGGGCTGTTACCTGAACATTGGAATTCCAAGCAAAGAAGAGCACTACGTCTTAAATCAGCATCTTATCAAATTGTGGAAGGGGTATTGTTCAGAAATAATTATGAAGGGGTTCTTCTCAGATGCTTAGAAAAGGAAGATGCGAAGAAGGTGATGGAAAAATTGCATGATGGGCCTGCTGGAGGACATTATTCAGGGGATACCACGGCCCACAAAATCCTCAGGGCAGGTTACTACTGGCCTACGCTCTTTAGAGATGCACACGCACATGTCAGGAAGTGTGATATTTGCCAAAGGTGCGGTGGGAGACAACCTAAAGCAGCAGCACCTCTAAAGCCTGTGATGATTACCGAGCCATTCGAGCAATGGGGACTGGATATTATTGGAGAAATAAAACCAAATTCCTCTCTGTAGCACAAGTACATTCTGACTGCTACTGATTATTTCACTCGCTGGGTCGAAGCTATTCCGCTGCGCAAGATAAATGAAGACGAAGTCATCAGCTTCTTACAATACCACATCATGACCAGGTTTGGAGTTCCAGTTTCGTTAGTTTTTGATAATGCCAAGTACTTTTCATCCATTAAATTGACTGCTTTTGATCATGATAAAGGGATAAAATTGCATTATTCTGCTAATTACTATCCACAAGGAAATGGCCTGGTTGAATCCTCTAACAAAAATTTGATTAGAATTTTAAAGAAGACTGTGGTAGAAAACCAGAGGAGTTGGCACTCAGCATTACCAAATGCCCTTTGGGCTGATAGAGTCACCCCCAAGTCTGCGATTGGAGTGTCTCCATATACCCTTGTCTACTGTAAAGAAGCTAGCCTTCCTCCCAATATCATGCTACCATCTTCCATACTAGCTCAAGAGTCTAGGGGGTCGGATGATAAATTTTTACAAATAAGAATATATAATCTCCTGAAAGCAGAGGAGGCTAGATCTAAAGCCAAAGAACGCTTTAAGCAAAAACAAGAGTCAGTTAAGAGATGGTTTGACAAGCATAAAGCTGGGACAAAAGACTTTGAAGTAGGAGACTTAGTCCTCAAATGGGACCACCCCCATGATGAGAAAAGAAAGCATACCAAATTCCAGCAGTTGTGGGTAGGCCCTTTTCAGATTGCAGCCAAGCTTGGTCCTTCTACTTACAAGTTGCAAGATCTGCAGGGGTGGGAGGAGAACCTACTAGTAAATGGTTTGGTTCTCAAGCCTTATTTTTCCTGAGTTTGTTTGATTTCTTCTGTCTTGTATATAAATAATTTGTCTGGCTGTCTTTTGAGTCATTTTTCAGTTTGTTTAGTTGGATTGTCTTGATTTCAATAAAAGGGACGAACCCGCGGTTGCATGGGGAGCATCAGAGCTTTTGGGAGTGATAAACATTTTAGTGATTAGACTGTGGGTTGCTATTTATATAAAAGAATTTTTTCCAGTTTAGTCGTTTTCTCGAATAATTCTGTGTGCATTGAAGTCCTGCTTAATCCCTGTGTAATAAACTGGATTCGGAGAGTCTGGAATACTATGTTGGGGCTCCATCCACGTCACATTTAAAAATGTTCTAAGGAGCGACAGTAGAAGACCCATGGAAAGGAGCAAGGTGAACAGTATGTTAAACATAAATGATCCCATGCTAAGAGACGAATGCCAAATGGCAAATAAAGAGTAAAAACTCCTATGAAAGCATCATAAATCAAAGCAGGTACTGAATCATAAGTACTAAATTGCCAAAAGACCCTCTCCGTCCGTGAGTTGAAACTTAAAGTACACCACTCACACAAAAGGACACTATGGGATAGAGGATCCTGAATTAAAATTCAGTAAGAAAAGCGTACAGGAGGACTCATATGAAAGGGACAAAAGTCCAAAAGCACAAAAGGTGCTAAAATGGCATGGGAACGAGGAACAAATGAATATTTCTGTTTACCATGTGCTACAAATCCTGTGGCGTCCAAGCTGTCAGTTACCTAAAGACAAAGGTAATAATGAAACTCATTTTCTGGCCTCAACAGAGTTATCTAGACTTGAAAATCTTGTTTGCCACTCTCCCAAATTGGACTATTATCAATGATTGAAGGTACACACTTTCGGCGTTCGAGAAATCCAGATAGCTGAAAAAAAATTCAATAGAGTGCATTTGTTGTTAAACAGTCTGTCACTCAAAGATTAATCGCCCAGAGATCTAGGTTCACCAGGTAATCGCCAATTGTTGCAGTTGCAACAATTCTCCCCAAATTTCTTAAATTTGGGACCCCTCCCCATGATTTTGCTTTGATCGTTGAATCCGTTGAGTTGTTGGTCTATGTTTTAATTTTTAATGACTACAAGAGCTTAACTCTTAACCAAGGTTTGGATTGTGATTGCATTGGAGTTTATGGTGAGTCGTAGCTTTTAAGTGTGTTTTTTGCTTGTCGATCAAACCAATTGTCTATGATGTGGTCGTCGTTGCGGAGGTATGACAGGTCGTTGTCCATTGTTGAATGTTTAAAGCTGATTGAAACACTTAGTTTTGTTTTTTTTTGGATTTGGAGCCTTTCTTGTTTTGATCAGAAGCTTTAACCTTTTTCCCGTCCGCCGTTGCGGCTCCTAAAGCAATTTAGCACTTGAAGTTCAGATTGTTCCGACTGCCGACGAGCATTTGCATGTTTAGCCGCAGACCCAAAGTCGTTTCTCTTCCGTCGTTGAGGATGGGAAAGCCATTTGTCTCCCAAAACGTAAATCCGTCCGACTTTCGACTTGCATCTTATGGCTATGGCCTTCTCTTTTCCGTCGTTGCGGCTCTCAAAGCCTTTTGGCCTCCGATTTTATTTCCTTTCGACTGCTGACTTTAAGTTTTCCCGCCAATGAGTTTCCTGTTGACCGTCGTAGGATAGGTTTGTAAAGCCCGCAGGTGGTGCGCCTTGCCATTTGCTTGTGGAATAGTCTTTTTCAATTGTTCATATTTGTTGTTTTGAATGATGCTTGTCGATTGATGGCAGGCGGTTTTGAGGAGACCGGTCAATCTACCGTGGTGCGGAGAAAGACGGACCGTTTGGCAGAAGTATAACTGAAACTAGGAGGACCATTGGAGTAAAAGACGAAATCTGGAGCTATAAATGTGCGGACCCAAAAAAACTGATCAGTTACCAAGTGGTTCATGATTGCATACAAACAAGATATAGGGATGTGAAGCGTTGGAGAAGTGGAAAGATCATGCGTCTGAGGGAAACTGAAGCGCTCTGTAATTGTAGTTAAATATTCAAAAGTAGAACTTAGAAAGGGCTTTTTCCCTGAAAAAATTTGGTAAACTCTTTTGCTTGTAAGAGGAACTATTTCGTTTTACAGTCAGAAAGTGCAACTTCTGCCTGATGGAGAGAGCGAAATGTGGAATGTATCAATGCGACTAAATGAATAATGTTGAAGAGGAACTATTTCGTTTTCAGCTATGTTTCATTTACTGTGAGAGTATTTAACTTCCTGAACCTATGTTCTTGTTGAATGTTCTTCAGTATCTTTTGGGATGTTTTCCACTGTGAGTAATAAATGTTGTTCATAAAATAATCGACTATCTGGTTGTTTCAATATCTGTGATTGTTCGTGTGTCTTGAAAGAAGTGTCAGCTAACTATAACTCTTCATAATGCATGTACACAATATATTACTCACTTACAAGTGATAATCCTGCTCCCTAGGGATAGTTTAGGTAGTTAGTTTCTTTTCTTGTTGTCCGTGATTGGGATGCTAGTGAGTCTAAGACGAGAGGTAAGAACCTGCGCATCACATTGTGACTGCTCCTCGCATCTTATCACCCTGCATGGATAATTAGGCACTTGCATATCATACATTAAGTCAAAATATAAAAACTCGGTGGACCGGGCCGTAACCGGTAAAGCCTTTGTTTTGTACTTGACCTACGGTAGCCGGACCGCAAACCGGACAGATTCCCCATACCAAACAGTCAATGGGCTAGTTGGAAACGTTGATTGGGGAGAATCCCTTACTATTGTTTCCTGCAAATTTTGGGGCCTCAACACAAGGGTAAACTAATATGGATAAAAAGATCCAACACCAAGCTCTTCGACTCAACTACAGGAAAAGGAACGGGCGAAGTTAATTTAAATAGTTTGTATAAAATTTTGAGTCCGAAAGTGCTGTATAGCTGGAAAGCATCATTGTTAAGGTTGAATTTAGTGTCACGCTATCCAATTCGACCCAACATTCTTGTGGAACTCTCAAATAGTCGCAGTCTTAGTTTATACAGCTGCTTCAAACTTTGGCTATCGTGTGATATGGCAGAGAACCAGACCTTGGTGATGAATTATGCAACGATGCATCCTACAACTCCTTTTCATACTAGCTCTGGTGTTTTGCATATGGTTTGTAGTCACCATCTGAATACCTTGCTTACACAGAGGTTTTTTACTATTTGGACACCGTTTGGCATTTATCCACCAGGTAAACGAAAACATATTATTTTCTCTCATATTGTTGCAATCTTCTCTCATTTTTCAAGAAATGTTTAATAACATTTATCTAACCCAACACTCTCATTTGTAGGTATGGTTGTTAGGGGAAAAGGTCATCGACTTAACAGGTAAGTTGGGGTTTAAGCTTACAACTATTTTCATGTTCCGTTCTTTGTTGGATACTTTGCATAAATTTTTACAGATGTGGCTCAGTTGGTTCGATTATCACTTGGTTCTAAACCTCGATAGTATTGGGCCGTTATGAAGAATGAAGTTTTTGCTGAGGGTTTGATTTATCATGTTATTTGACTCCTGCACTCGGTAATTCTAATTTGTTAATAATTTTATAGGGTTTGAAGACTACCCAGCATGATTTTAAGTTTGGATATTTGAGTTTTGCTATAGTTTTGCTATGATTTTAAGTTTGGATCACAGTCGCTAACTTTAATCTATATATGAAAGGATATGGGCATGCCAAGTCTTGTGAACTTAGAGAGATTTTCAAAAGTGAAATGTATTTGATTTCTTTCATAAGACAATTGACACATGCAATTAAAAATTTACATAAACACAAAATAAAATTTATGATGTGTCTTAAACGTCTAGGAAGGTGCTTGGATTCCATCTTTGAAAATTCATAAATAACCCCAAAGATTGGAAGATGCTTGCATTCCATTTTTTAAATTTTTTTTAAAATTCATAAATAACTACACCATGATTTTGTTTCATTTTCATTCCAACAAACCCACATAGACATGTTCGCACCCATGTGAAAGAATAGAAAAAGAGCCTTTTTTTTCAGAGATAAAAGACAATTTTTTATTAAAGAAACTTTTGTCAATCATTAGAGTCTGATCGAAGATTCAATAATGCCCCAACAGATTCCAAATTAACTAGTTGCAGTAAAAAATGGGACTGTTCTTCCAGATACTCTAAACTGCCTACATCCCTTTAGAAAAATAAAAATTTACATCCCGACCTAACAATGTGACTTTGACTTTTAAACAAAATATGTCACCACCATACAACATATTAAAAAAACTCTAAGTGACCAACTCTAGGGGTAGATCCCTTAGAGTAAAAACAAACTGTATTTTAACATCCATTTCTCCCAAGTCACACTTGGATAGAACATCTGCAACCTACTGGTTTAGTTCTTTGTAAACATGGGAAAAGTATAACCATGAGAACTCAATCTTTAAGGTAATGATACTATCCAGCCAGTGAGAGAGACCCTGAGACTCCATTTTCACCTTGTCCTTTTCCCAATTAATAGCCACTTGGGAGTCTCCTAACACCTGCAAATGCTTGATCCCCCAATCTCTAGAAAAATGAAGAAGAATCCACAAACCAATTACTTCTTCCTGGGTGTGTGTTCCCTTACCAGCCTTAATCCAACCTTTCACTGACCTGTTATTGTCAAACTTGATCACGAAATCCGCACCACAGGCTCCATCTAAAGTTGCTCCATCGAAGAAACCCACTGGGTAATCTTGTAAAAGCGGAGGAAAGGAGTAATTTCTGCATTTACTGGGTAAATAATCTCTGCACCACTCTGACAATGTTGAAAGGGTTTTTAAATAAATAACCTCGTATTTTTGTATATCATTGGAGAAGATGGAAGCATTCCGAGCTTTCCATACCTCCCATATCACGAAAAGGGGAAGATGACTATAGGGAGCCATTATCCTATACCACTGCTGTAATTTTTCCAGGACTGACACACTTCCCCAATCATGTTGTAATTTCAAGTGATTCATAGTTAATAGCCAAAATTTCAGGAAGAAAGAACAATCTCCAAACAAATTCCTAATCACCTACTTGTTTGAACTACATAGCAAACATCTTCCAAGACCCTCCACACCTATACCTTGTAAACCGTCCAAGGTCAAGATCTTATTTTTGAGACACAAGCAGACAAATAACTTAATTTTCAGAGGAAGCTGCCCTTTTCAAAACCATTTCATCCACCAATTTGTTTCAACCGAGCTTTGAGTTGTGATAGCCGCTCTATACACCAAATTTGCAGTCACCTTACCGTCTTTGGAGTTGTACATCCAAACCAACTCGTCTGGGGAATCTGAAATATTAATATTCGCTTGCTTAAGAGCTATTATAAACCTGTCCCATTTTGTCATGTACCTCCTAGTCAAACCCAAAGACGCTGCTGTTGCCCATTTGTTGAGACCTTCATCAACAAGGATTTCTTTTAGAACATTCAAGTTTCGAGAATAAAGCTCTTGTATCAGATTAATAGAGAGAAGAGAGAAATCACTAGCACCACAGATCGAGTCGATGCCCAAGAACATATGGATCCCCCTGGCGACTTTCTATCTCAAGTCATTTGCAATGTATGGGAGACTTTTTATCGAAATTTTCCAAATGGTCAACCCCGAGGAGGAAAGACTTGGCCTAGCTCTCAGCCAATGTGATGGGTCGTGGCCTTTAAAGTATTTTTCATTTACTAGCTCCCCCCATAAACCAACACTAAATAACGATCTCCACATTGATTTTGCATAGAGTGAGGAGTTGAAAATACCTAGATGCTTTATACCCCAGCCAACAAGATCGTGGGGGAGGGATAAGCTTTCCCAGGACGCTAAATGATTTTTTCTATCCACCAAATTGCCGACCCACAGAAAATTGAAGAGCCTTTCTCTAATTTTCGTAAGGATAGCTCAAGGGATAGAAAATAAGGACATCCAGTAAATTGGGATTCCTTGGAGCACAGAGGAAACAAAAACCAACCTGCCTCCCAGTAATAGATAGCGACAAGTCCATCCTGAAATTTTATGATTTATACTTTTCAACAACCACTCCCAATATTTGGGTCCATAGCCATTGGGCTTAAGATGGAAACCCATATACCTCATTCCGTCGTCAATAAAACTAGAGCTATAGGGAAACCACGCCAGAATTGAATCAAGATGAGACTATTCCTTACAAGAATGTAAAAGGAAATATTTATTACTACCGACCTCTAACCCGGACGCTTTACAAAATGGATGGATAATAGCCTGCATATCCTTCCAATATTCAGCTGATCCCCCTCCGATGATAATGACATCATCTACAAATAGTAAATGGGAGATAGACAGTCCCCTTGCGATCCTTAAACCTTGGAATAATGACTAGTTCTTTGCATTTTTAATTAGAAGGCTAAGACCTTCCACAACCAAAATAAACAGATACGGGGAGAGTGGAAATCCTTGTCGGATCCTCGTGCTACCTTTGAAGAACTTCGTAGGCACACCGTTGATGAGCACAACAAACCGGGCCATGCTAACTGCATTCATATTCCATTCAACCATATTCGGTGATAGACCAATTTGAAGGAGAATCAGTTTCAGAAATGACCAATTCGCATGGTCGTAGGCCTTTATTAGATCTAACTTGAGAGGAAAAACGCCATATTTTTATTGATTTTAGCTATATGGAGGCACTCTTGAACCACCTCGACCGTGTCTGTAATTTTCTTGTCAGGTAGGAAAGCAAATTGTTCCTTGGAAATAAACCTATCCAAGAACATTTTTAGTCTTGTCGCTATGATTTTTGTTATCTGTTTGTACAAGATATTACATAGTGAGATCGACCTATAATCCATAAATGAGTCTGGATGATCCTTCTTTGGGATAAGAGTGAGATACGTCGAATTCAACCATTCTTCGACAGTCCTGTTAGCATGGGATTATTCCACCGCCTATGCTATTTCATGTCACATGCCCCTATTTTGCAAAAACAATTTTATATTATTTGAGGACAATATGTTAAATTTTATGCTAAGTTGTAATTGATGACTCAACAGGGTCAAGGATATTTAATGTAAATTCTGAATATTTTATTTATAAAAAATAAAGGAGGAGACAACAGCTTAGGAGAGTTGTTAAAATAGTGCTTACTAGTCAAATTCGTGGAGGAGACTGGGTGGAGAGCAAACTGACATGTGGCAGCATCCTCAAACCACTTCCAACTGTTGCAGGTGGAAACCTCCCTACATTTGGGGTCATGATTCCCCAAGAAAGTGGAATCAGAGTAGGTGGCTCAATTAATGAAAACTGATCCAAAAGACCTAGGCAATCTTTATAAAAATTTCCATTGAAGAGAGCTGAGGCTGCTCATTCTAGAGAAGTGATCATTCAGGTTGAATGAATGTACTTCAAAGAAATTCAATGGAAGGGGAATCTGGAAAGTGTTTGAGGGGATAACTGCTGATTGATCTAGTTGCAACTTTTAAGTTGAAGATCATACTGCTGAGAGCAGAGTGTTTTACTGAGATATTGAACCAATCAGTTGACAGAGGGTTCTATTGTTTGCATTCTCCACCAGTTCTCAGCCAAGGAGACCAGGAACAGGCTCGAGGGTCCTGAGGAAGCGTTGTTTGAGCGCTCTCCAGGAGATTGGTAGGGAGGAACGACCTCCTAACGCTGTTGTCGTCTGTCCTAAACAGGTTGTATGTTATTTTGTTTTAATGTGTTAGTCAAATAAATCTTAGTTTGACTGGTATATGAATGTTAAAATCGAATTTGTGAAATGTTAGAATTAGTGTTCTTATTAGATTGTTAAAGAAATGAAATTGGTTTAGAAAATAATGTGTTAGAATGAAAATATATTTCTAGACTGTGTTTTTCCACTCCTGGAAACTAGGTCGTAGTCTAGCATAGTTAGAATGCTTTAAGTAGATGAAAGATATTCATAAGAGAATGAAAATAAAAGATAGGATTATGTTTCTGTAGATAGCAGAGTAACTTATCCAATGTTTAAATTATTATGAAAAGAACAGTGTTATGGTTTATTTATGTTTACTGTTTTACTGAATATAACTAAATAAAAATGTAGGAAAAGAAATAGTGAGACTACACTAGAGTTATAGTAAAAAAAAAATATACCGATACAATAAAAATTATAGAAGATACAGTTAAGTATCTAAACAAGGTATTAACCACACTTAAATCTTTTATCTTAAAACATTTATTTAATATAAACTAGAATAGGATTATGTTTACAAACCCTTTATTAATAAAAAGTAATCAAAGTTACAGATTTAATGTGTCAATCCTTACAAAACTCTGAATCTTTACTAAGTTACAAAACAATAAACAAATACAAATGTAAATGTAAAAAATAAATAGAATAAAACTAAGAAATTACCTATTTAAGAAATAATTATTTACTAGATAAGCTCATAACTTGTGCAAGTTAAACCTGAGGGTCGAAACCCTAGTTCTTTTTTATCTTTTTATAAACATATTCTATAATAACAGAGTAAACAAATTAAACTAGAAGACTATAAGTTAGGCATTAGACTGGTTACAGTCTTATCACAAGAACTTATAATATTTTTATAAACTTTTTTATTTTTAAAAATAATTCATAAACAGATTAAATAACACCAATACTCTTGTAATAACAAAATAGAAGTAAACAGAAACCAATGATACATCGGTACAAGGGTTCTCTTCCAATAAACCCTAGCTAATCCATCCTAACTGATAATTATAAATTTATAAATTTTACTTTACGACTAAGCTACAGTCTTCACAATAACTTAATTTATTTACAAGAGAAATCTTAAACAGTAAATTTATTTCACTGACATTGAAGAAGAACAAACCTCATTTACAGTAATATCTTTTATAAGACAAAGTATAAATTGATACAGTATTCGAAACAAAAGTTAATTAAAAACCATGAGTATAGGAGAAATCTCCATACTTTAAGAAACAAAGTATGATGTTACCAAGCCATAAGGCTGTAAATTCTTTTTACAAGTCAAGAAAAGATGAATACAAGTCACGACATTTAAGCCAGAGCTACCCTGCAACAGGCAAGGGTTTTAATAACAAAAACTAAGTAATAATTGAAACTAAGCATCTATACATTGGAGGAACCGAAGTCGTGCTTCCTTTCCAACTGTAACCCTTTTTCCCTTAACCATTGCAAGCAGGGAGGTGCCATGTTAAACCGGGGCTTACCCGTTTTTATCTTGAAGTCAACCAGCATTGGAGAGGATTCTTCTAAGCTTGAATACGAACTGTAACCTGCAAGCGAGACCGAAGGCTTAAATTAGAAGCTGTACATTCTAATACTAAAACTGTAAATTGAAATTTATAAATGATAATAGGGCAAAACTTATACCTGAAGGCAAAGAACTCTGGATCTGAGGAGGTATACGAACCAGCATGATGCACAACACCTTGAGGAACAAACCCTCGCGCTAACCTGTGACAGAGACCGCGAGGTTCACTTTCCAAACTACACCAACGATGGAGCAGGTTGAAAGCCATGGCAATGGCAACGTTAAGAACCAACACTCTAAACTACTGACAGAGTAAAACCACTCTCACATCAAGACAATGCTTGCAGAAAGAAACCAAGATATGAACTATGTATCTCTCAACCCTCATGCAAGAGTTACAGCACTCTACTACACACATAATGGAACTAAAAAACAAGAACAAGCAAGCCTCTCATGGCCGTGGAGAAACCAGACAGTGCAGAGCCAAACCCTCGTATAAGAATGAAGAAGATAGGGTTATGTTGCAAGTTTTTAAATCGTTCATTGCACGATGGAGGCTTCTCCACGTGGCCACTAAAATATTTAGTCAACAGTGGGGGTTGAACCGTATAGTTTCCTGCACTGTCGGGGAAGAACAATATTATTGCCAACCATACATATTTTTAACACTAATGATAAGATTTGATAACACACCATTATATGTCGGATAACATTGAAATCAACCTACGGTATAATCATATATTATATTTTGGTAATAAGACAATTTGTTGTATGTGCCTTTTGATAACCTTACCATCAACCCATTGTTAAGACACAATTATAAATTATTATCATTTGCATTGGGAAATGCTAAGTTCAATCAATGGCAAACGAATACAAGTGGAGATCATTGTGGAAATTTATGCCTTTGACTTATAGTCAATAGTACTCCTAATAATTCCTCTCATAAACCCTATTTAAAAGGAGTAATGCTATGTTTACATTAGTGATTATGCAAAATCAAAGTTGTTAAGGTTAATATCTTAGGTTCAACTTTTTGTAAATAAGAGTTAGGTAGTATTTTCTATACAAGCACAACTTTTACTTTTGCATAAGGTAGACAGTGTCATAGATGGGAGACTTCTCGGAAGTAGTGATCTATTGGTTTCCATAAAGAATCAAATTCTTATAATCAACCAATGTTAGATTAGACTTGGTAAATAAAAGATAGTATGACTATCCAGGGTTAAAGAGAGTATCACTTAGTAATATTAATAAATGATATGGTAATGTAATTATTGCTACATTACTTGTGTCATGATGAAACTTGGAAGATCGGAATCATAACTTGACGACTATTGTGCAAGTGAACATTTATAACTGTATACAATAATAGGCTGATAATTCTTCTCTACTAGAGCAGAATTAAGTGTGGAGCTAAGTAATCTATTGTAAGCTTTACTTTTGAAGACGTTAGATTGATATTCATGCTTATAAAGCCACATTTAGATACTAGACATAGCAATAGCAGTAAATACTTGTTTCAGTAAAAGCGTCTTTATATAAAATTATGAGCTCTATGCACATCAGTAAAACTTGTGAGGAACTCGACTTATAACTTTAAAGACATGCTGGTAAAAGACAGTAGTATATCAAGGATATTAGTCTTTACTACTAAACTTAAAATGCTATCATAGATGCAAAAACAACAAATAAAGTTACTTTGCCTCTTAGTATCCTTGAACTCTAATAATCAATTTTTACTCTAGCATTTTATATATGCTAAAGAAATACATCTGGATTTAACACTTTAACAAACTCCTACTTGTTCAAAATTTACCTGTTGAACCTGTAAGACCCAGAAATCCAACTGAGTTAGCAATTGCTAAGTAAGCCCTAGTTTAGAACATAACTTCTCACCTACTTGACAAAATCAAATCATCAGTACAACTAGAAGTAACTAAATGCAGGTCATATACATAACATATCAAAATTAAAGTGGTATTAGTTTTTATGTGTTTGAAGTTAATTACTACTTTTGTCAACTGTTTCATTTTTCCACTAGCCGCTAGTAGTTATCAAACTACGACTTTAGACATTTGATGTTACATTAAAAAAATTTAATTTTTGTGAAAATTTGGGGTTATGACATTTCAGGTCCAAGGAGATCGAAAAAATGGCTATAGAATTCCACCGTCCAACCATCGGGGCCTAGACTCTTGTCCTTCACAAACAAATGCAGCGTAGCTTTAACTTCGACTAGAGTCACTGGCCTATCCACCAAGATTCGATCTTCTTATGTGAACATGCAAGGAAAATTTTTGATGGAGTTTAACTGTTCCATTAAATTGAGACCATTTGACTGGGAAAACATTGATTTGTAGTGATCAGATGTCGCCTTACTGATTGAGGCATGATCATGACACAACTCGCCCTCATTCGAAGCGATTTCCCAGATCGAGTTCTAAATTCTTCGCTCGTTGGCGCACTTGTGAAAAAAAATTGAATTATTGTCTCCTAACATGAGCCAGACAACCCTACTATTTTTTCTTATAGTCTCCTCTTTTTTTCTGAGAATGTCTCCTCATTTGGTCTCCAGGGCCTGTATTTTCTCTTTTGTCTCAACTGAGAAAAAGAAATCATCCATCACATTAGAAAGGAACTGTAAATCCAATTCCACCTGTTCCATGTCCTCATTTTCCTTGATCTTTTTAGCCTTCTCCCATTTTTGAACTTCAGTTTTCAATTTTTTCAATTTGGACAACAACCCAAACATCACAGAGGGATAATGAGTTTGCAAGAGGGAGTGCCATTGCTCCTTAACAAAATCACAAAAAATTGAATCATCCAACCGTATTGGATTAAACTTAAAAGCGTAATTTATTAGCATTTTGTTGAAATCAATTTGCAGCAGCACCGCCTTATGGTCTGATAACGCAATGGAATGAGACCAAGTTCTAAACCTTCCAAATGCTTCAGCTAAATATTCTGCTAGCAAGAACCTAGAAACTCTTTTGGCCAAACCTGCTGCCCCGCATCTGCCATTAGATCATGTAGGGCCCAAAACGTTGGGCTCAATGTCAACCAAGCTCACCTCCTCTAGTTTTTCCTTAAAAGATCAGAGATTGGATCATCCTATCTACCAGATCCCCAAACATCATCCAAAGATAGTGTGAGATTTAAATCTTCAGCAACAATGAGAGATTTATCCTTTAGAATTCATGACCGGAAAATATTATCCTAGAACTCTAATCTTTTGTTGTACGGGGCATAAGTGTTGATAATTTTGATCAACTTTGATAAACCTAGGAGGTGACCCTCCACCATAATACTTGCATATGTTATAAATGCCTTTAACCTTACCACCTGGGGGTTCCATGCAACCAACGTTCCCCCCGACATCCCTTTGGAGTCCCAAGCTATAACAAACCATGAAGGTTTTAGTTTCAAAAAAAACTCACAAGCTGATACCGCATCCGTCATTGTTTCATGAAGAAGCAACACACCAGGCTTAGTCTTATCTAGAAAACTCTTCAGGGCAACCCTTTTTGGTTTGATACCTAACCCTCTCACATTGAAGGAGACTAGGATAATTTCTTAACCCTATTAAGGGCTGCATCTTCTCTAAGATCTTGATCAGAGGAAGACGAAGGATAAGCAAGAGCCCTCGAGAGTCCTTTATAAAAAAAGAAGAACAAATTGGGTTTTGGAACTCCAACGCACCTCCCTCACCCGAGCCACTGTTGAATAAAGAGGATTTTTCCTTGCCCCGCTTTCGAGGTTTGTGAACAGTTACATTTAGGTTCCTAATGGATGAAATGGAGGTGGTCTGCAGACCCTCAAGCCCCTTCGAATAAGTAGTTAACAGGGAAACCTAACATCTAGACTTGAGGGATGGGGAGAGGGTGAATCAGTTAAGGGTGAGGAGGAAATATGAGCAAGGGGAGGGTCTCCTGGCACCCCAGGAAGGGGGGGGGACTCCACAGAACTAAAAAGAGGGGGGACCTTAGATCGACAGCTTCTATCTAGGGAAATCATATCCGAAACACCCCCCTTAGCTTCTTCGTTGCTGGGAAGTCTCTCGTTTGAACCGAAAAGAGCGTCAGGACCAACCACTACAGGGGGAACCCTACACCCCTCCAACCCCTGAAGACCCTCAACCGACAAAAGACCGCGCAACTCCTCCACCTGCAGAAATTTTAAAAGAACTGGTACCGAACTGGAAAAAATTTCGACAAAGTTCACCACTAAATCTCGATCCAGATGGAGGGGTAAACGGACTCCTTCTATTAGCTTCGAGTCAGAATCCACTGAAGACACAAATTTATCTTCCACCCTCCGCCATTCAGCACAGGAAACTTTAGAATGCCTTTTTTTTTCTGCACTCGTGGCAACGGAAAGGGACTCGCCAATAGTCTAGGGTTTGAGTGAAAGACCCATCTTCCCAAACCACCTCCAACTCCCCGGTAAGTCATTTGCCATGTCCATTTGAACTAGAACATACAGATCCTTGTGTTCAGATCCTAACAGGTGAGAATCTTCAATATGTATGAAATTTCTGATGGAGTTAGCCACAACCTGTAAGCCCTTAATGTCCTAATAAAATAGGGGGAAGCCTAATAAAACCATCCAGAGATGGCCTTTCTCAACCTTAGCCATTCGAGGGTCGAAGTGCACGTTCCACCTTGACAAGATCATTGAGCCCTTACCATGAACCCAATACCTCTCCTCCACCGCTTGCCTATTTTCTTTGGACAAGACTTTGAAACACATACCACCCATTAACCAGGGCTAATACCCTAGGAATGTTTTGAATGAATGGCTTCCACAGATCTCTTACCCAGTCCAGAAGCTCCACCCGGGTAAGCTTGGAAAACTCCATTTTTCCAATCAACGACTGCATGGCTAGAGCCGGGACCAACTCTATTGTAACATCCCTTCCCATTACACAAAGAGGCTTTCCTTTTTGGACTTTCTTAAAGCTCAACTGGATGGGAGGTATGCAATCCTTGACCCCTTTTGCTCTAGTTGAAGCCTTAGGCACGAAGTTAACCTGGGGAGGAAGGGAACCATCTTCACCATTCAATCCATTTAATCGACTAGATGTCAACTTAGGTAAAGGCCATGTCAACTAAATCAGAGGGATAGGAGAGAGCTCGGGTTCCAAACCTACTGACCCCCAACAAGGACTCCGGTCAAAATCCGTTGAGAAAAAACATGTGACCAGAACAAATAACTGAGAACGACGAATGAACAAGCTATGGATTTAAAAACTACCACTTTGCTTCCCACTTTGGAACCTGATTGGTACTAGGCTGAGAGCTTCTCAACTAAACTCCAAGACCATAGCCTATTCAGTATCTACCTACATAAGAAACCTTAAGACATAAGCGAGATAGCAAGGCATTACATGACAACACAAACCCAATCCCCATGAACGTGCTCCCAGAAGACTCTCATCACTCGTCCTTAATTCAAAGTCTCCTCTAGGAAAAAGAGGTTTAAGACCCATGCTTCTTATTGGTATGTTTTGTAATGGCACAAGAAACAAAATCATTAATGGGGGGAAAATGTTTAATATATTTTTACTCTATTGCTAAAGTTTACTATTATAACATGTATTGGAATGTATTATTTTTTAGGTAACAAGTCATGAGTGCAATGTACCCCAATAAATCATAATGTATCTATAAAGAAATCATAATGTATCTATACAGTATTAGGGACACATCAATGTACCTAGGAGCGTATCACAACAATATATCTGTAAAAATATTGGGTATACATCACTAGTGTGATGAGAATCATTTGTTTGTTATTCATATTTCTTTATAATAATGGTTGATTACTCAAGTGATTTGGTGTATGAATAGAAATTTCAAGTGATTTGGTGTATGAATAGAAATTTCACATTATGTTTAATAATTAAATAGGATTATTATTACATTTAGAGTAATTAGGTGTTTATAATAGGGGATATATTGTAACTCATGACATTGTGTAAGGTTATGTAATATAATATTCTTATTAAAAAGAAATAAAATGTAAATGATATAGGTTTAAATTTTTGTCTTGATTTGATCTTAAACTTAAATTGTCAACACGGATCAAATATTTTGAGTGTAAATTTTTGTCAAATTTAAGATAAAAAAAACTTTACACCTCAAAAAATTAAATCTTTTTAGTACTTAATAAATCTGATTTAAAATAAATCTATATTAATAAATATAGCTTCCATTTCAAGTGAAATTTAATTAACAAGTTGAAATAAAAAATAGTTAAAACTTCTCCAACAAGTAGAATAAATTGGAAGTTACAACCCTCACTTCAACCATGTACACTTTATTTTATGTACAAATTACAAAGACTAATGATATATTTTTATAAGAAATTAGTTTCTTAGATCTTAGACCATTATGAATAAATAATTCCCTTAGAATGGTCTAAGTTATTTAAAACTTCAATTGGATTTATTTAAAGCACGAGTAGGACCATCTCACTAATCTGTTGACGAGTAGGATAAAAGACAACTAAAACGTCTTTTTTTTGGAATACCTTATAAATATTGGTTAAATTTTTTTCCAGAAATTACTATTTTTTAAATTTCTGGTCAACGATTATTACATCTATTCTGGACTAGCTTCCCAATTTTAAAACTACCCAAATTATTTAAATTACAAATTTAAATCACCCAAATTACAAATTAAACAGCCCTGATTACGATTTATTCACAAATTGGTCGGCCGGATTCCGGCGGGTTGGGAGCGTTTTGGTTAGTGCTTATACTGATCCATCGGTTGAAAGGACTTACCCGTTCCTAGATGTGGGGAACCTTCACCGTCTACCTTAATGTGGAGCCCCCACGAGCTTTGCCGAACCAAGCGGAAGTACCGCTGGAAAGTACACCGTGTAGGGAATTGCCAACTCAGCAGATCCGGTCAGCCACGATTCCGTACACGAGGCAAGCAGGTTTGGAGGGGTTTAGCATAATATAAAGGCTTAGGGAGGTTAGTCAATAAGTAGGCCGCGTGAATGGAAGAAGAATCAGAAGAAGCAACAGCAGAATACTTCCAAGTTCCACACCCCTTCACTGTACGTTCTGGTGATTTTTCTCTTTTCTTGGTTGCGATTTATTCAACTGCAATTTATTCCACACGATTTTGACTACTCAAATCAATTACTTTCTTTCAATCCAGAAGCCCTGTCTCGCACGCAATTAAACCATGGCCTGCATGTTTCTTTTTTCTTTCTTTCTTAAATTTAGATGGAATCCATGCTGGCTTGAACAAGCTCATAGATAGGCCGTAGTGTGAATTGCTTGAGTAGTCAGTGCACTGTTTTTTTTTTTTCATTTATACTCTCTGTGCGTGGAAAGGAAGCTTAGCAGTGAAGGTGGAGTAGTGTTTACAGCATGACCACAATGGATATTTTGTATTCCAGCTCTCAAGTCATGGGGGTGTTAAAGAAACAAGAAAAAAAACACGCATTGAACTACTTTTGCAAGATTTGCAGCAAGAGATTTGTCTCAGGAAGAGCCCTTGGTGGTCACATGAGAGCCCATGCCCCCGCTTCAATCGCTGCAGACACGCTCACTGAAACTGAATTTCAGAAGAGCAAGAGGCCCAGAGCTTCGGATCACAAATCAATGGAGGAGAAGGATGAAGAGGGTTTGGATAGTAATGGAAGTAATCTAATGTATGCTCTGCGAAAGAATCCCAAGCGCAGTTGGCGGTTTGCAGATCGGGACTACTCGTTTCTGTTAGGTCACGATTTCGATTCCAAATCCATCGATTCTTCTATAAATTGTGATCTGTGTGGAAAAGAATTCAGTTCCTGGAAATCCCTGTTTGGTCACATGAAGTGCCACTCTGATACTCATCAAGATAGTAGCGATGCCCATCTTGAAGAGTCATGGCAACATGAAACCCAGGACGATGAAACAGAAGAAAGTGAGAGCGATGCTGAGATTGAGATTGCTCATCCAAGAGAAAAATCAAGCAGGTTTCATAAATGGAAGAAGGGAAAGAGATCCAGGAGACCCAGGCATGCAATCCAACGTATTAATCCTTCTGAGCAATTTGGTTCTGAAACCATTAATGAAGTAGAGGACATGGCAATCTGTCTTGTAATGCTTGCAAATGGAGTAAGCACTGTTCAAAAGCCACTAGTCCAAGTTGGGGCTGAGGAGCCCGGATCAGTTGACCTCAAGCTTCCCAACATTGGTTCACAGCTCTCAAAATGCATGAGGAAGAAACTCAGATATAAGAAAATTGATGGAGATGCTGTTCTTTATGCTGATGATGGGGTTAAGAAGGCTGGGTACAAATGCATCACTTGCAATAAGGTTTTTCATTCCCATCAGGCTTTGGGAGGCCACAGGACTAGCCACAATAAGATCAAGGGCTCCTTTTTGCAGACAGAAGAGGAAAACGAAAGCCCAGAAGAAGAAATTACAGACGAGGAGCTCATTTCTGGATCGGACTCTTACCAGGAGCCTCGTTCAAAGGAGGGGACTAAGAATTCTTGTGTCAAGCTCGATAGTTTGTCAGGTAAGAAGTCTCTAAGAGTCCATGAATGTTCAATCTGTCACAGGGTTTTTTATTCGGGTCAGGCTTTGGGTGGTCACAAGAGAGGCCATTGGAGTAGTGCTGGAGCTTCAGATACTCTGAGTACCATTTCTAGCAATAAGGACTCCAGTATTCAGCAGCAGCAGATGCCTGCAAGAGTGGAACTGTTGAACCTAAACTTGCCTGCCCCTGTTGATGATGATTTTGATGCTGGAAACTTCAATAAGCTGGGTGGTAATGCAGTGGATTTTGATGGAGCTTCCTATGACCAAACCCACAGCCTTCCTTCCTTGCAGCCTTGGTCGATGGGCAGCTACCAGAAACAGGGACTGTTGTTGTACAGTAATCATACCGATTTAAGTAAGTATGATGAAGCAGATAGTAAGGTAGGAAAGGAATTTGGATTTGGCAGAGGATGTGATTCAGAATTCCCAGCGAGTGTACAACCTTGGTTGTAATTGTGAGCCATAGAATTGTCAGTAATTGATTCAGTTTTATACAATTTTATGTTTCCAGTGTTGTAACTGTGAGCCAGAGAATTGTCAGTAATTGATTCAGTTTTATACATGAATTTTTAGTAATTGATTCAGTTTTATACATTTTTATGGTTACAGTGTTGTGTTGTATATGGTGAACTTTCAAGTATAACATCATTTTTCATGAAATTTATGTATTAACTAGTGTTTTATTTTTTGAATTTTTTTAGTAATTTTTGTTTGGGACAAATCTTTTTTGAAATTATAGTTTTTTATTATTTAAATTGTAATTTTAATTATAAAAATAGATTCCATATCTTAAATACCTTAAACACCTAAATTATACAATTTCAACAACTGATTAATATCATATCAAAACAATCTAACTAAAATATAAAACGAACGATTAGTTACCATCCATACAATGTAACTTCGAAAACATATAACAAATTTATTACATCCTATCAAATGAATGCGTGCAGCCTGCATTGTAACTCACTGCTACATATTCAAGTTCCACCCTTACTTGTGAAAGAGATTATAATAATTAAAGATGAAGTACAAGATGCTTTTTTGTATCACATATGTTGGGCCATGATTGTAACTTTGACATTTTGAACCTGATTTCACCGATTGTTCCCATGGCAAGTATCCTTCATAGCAGGGATATTGTTTGTTTATTTGGTGAATATATACAAATAAATTAATAAAAAATTAATTAAGTCAACCAAATTAAGTTTACGTAAATGGAATATGAAAATTAAAAAATAAATATATAATAGAAAAATATAATTGAAAAATTCATACTTAAAAAGTGTAAGGTGGTTTCCACATATACGCATTCTTAACACAAGGCATTTCATGTTAACCGGTTTAGAAGATGGTGTGGTTCCCATGACTTGCAATTCCTTTGACATCATCCCATGTTAACCACTAAAGTCCTTTTCTTTATGTGTGATTCATGACAATATTGGTGGGGAAGTGGTTCATTAAACATACCTATCCACTATCATAAAACTTAAGAAAAAACAAATCAAAATGGTAGTAAGTTAACTTTTTTTTTATATTTTATTTATATGGAATCAAATGATTTGTATATTAAACATTTTCTTAATTTCCAACTTTTATGTAAATTTTCTACTTAGTTTTATTTTTTCTTTGGTTAATAAGTTAATTTAGTTAAAGTTTATCAACAAAGTCTTTGAATTTTGAAAAGTTTTATTTAATTTAATTTGCTTATAATTAATTCAAATTTTGATTAACAAAGGTATTAATTTTTAAAATATTTGTATTTGGTTTAATTTTGTTGAGAATGTAATCCTTGATGCTAGGATTATTGATCATAAGTCTAGGAGAAGACCAAGAGTCTCTAGAGAGTCTAAGAGTCCACTTGGGAAGTTGAATCCAAGAAGCATTCTCAATGTGTAAATATGTATTCAATTAATGAGAATTAAGTGTGTGCTTAATGCATGTCCTTCTGTCTTTGTGTGGAGAATCCTCTAGTATTTGGCTAGTGTTCAACCAATTATGTATTTTCTCATTTGGGGCAACCTAACAGTGGTATTAGAGCTCATTATGAGCCCTTGGCCTGTGATTTTCTTCCTGCCATATTCTCCTTAGTCCTACTCCTCTGTCAACATTCAAACTTGCAATTATTCTATGAGGCATCTTTTAGAGCTCCATAACTCCTGCTACATACCAAGTATTCCTACCATTATTCTTGTCCTATGTGCCCAACTTAGTCTTGGATTCTGCCAAAATTAAGTGTTCTTTGGCAGAAATTGAACATATCCCCCTCTCCTTTCAAATCCTTAATTCTGAACATAAATTGTTTGTGTTTCCTTTTGGAGTTCGTTTTTATCCAGTGCTAGGGTTGAAATTCGTTGGTCAATAATTGTTGGCATAGAACTATATATGCCCTTGTGGACTATGAAACTCATGGTATAGCTCGTAAAGATTGCTCCTTCTTTAGTGCATGGGACTGATGATGCCTTATTGTGATGCAACCACCATGAAGAAGCTCGTGGTGTAAAGCATTGATTGCTATGGAATTTCTCTGCGTCGAAGTCCAGAGGTGTGGCCCTGAAAAATGTGTTGATGGTTGTTGCAAGCTCTATTTTGTTGACATTAGAGGAAATTTGGGGTCTAAAATGGGCCTTATAAGAAAACGTGCAAAAATAAGTTTTTTTGAGTTGGAATTCAAGAACCAATAGAATTTCAATAAAATAAGTCAACCATAATGGTTGAATTGACATATTTGTCATTAAAAAAAACTACTTTTTTTGTTCGTATTTTCGACATATCTCATTGTGTTTTTACTCAAATTTCGACCGGGAGAGCTCGTTGGATGTGGAATTTGCATCAAATGAGTACCCACACTACATACTTTTGACGGGCCCATCTACCCCAAAAACAAGAAATACCTGAAAAAACGTGATGATGATGTCATCATCACATTTTTTCAGGTATTTCTTGTTTTTGGGGTAGCGGGGTCCATCAAAAGTATGCAGTGTGGGTACTCGTTGGATGCGGAATCAAATTCCGCATCCAACGAGATCTCCCAGTCGAAATTTGAGTAAAAACATAGGGAGATATGTCGAAAATACAAACACAAAAAGTAGTTTTTTTCTTTCTTCCTCCAAAATTAATCAATATTATTTTATTATTTTAACTTTTATTTTATTATTTTCCTTAGGAGGCCCATTTTAGACCCCAAAATTCCTCTAATGAGAACTGTGACCTCCACGTTGAAGAGTTGCATATTCAAGGTTGCTGGTGTATGCTGTGATTTTTCTCTAGTGCTAAGTGAAAATTTTTGTAACCCCAACCCAGTTTCAGTTTCAGTTCACTACATATGGTTTAATGCCCAAACCTAATCATGCATGTTCATATAAAAATCAAAATTTTTAACTGTAAACTTGAAACACATGAGATAATTTCAACTTTTTCAACTCAATTTTTTTTATCACAATCCTACTTTTCTTACTCATAAAAATATTTCAGTCAATGCACATGAAATTTTAAGACTCGAAATTGTTGACCAAAATGGTTCAGGAAAAACCCCGAAGGGAAAACATGTTCTTAAGAGAGAGATCATATTTTTAAGAAAAAAATACAAATTTAAAACAACAGTACTTATCTTAGCATTTCATCCTCGAAATGTGTGTCAAACACTCACTGTACAACCTGTAGAAGCTTCCAAAAATATCGCCTCGAAATCCATGTCCACTGACAACAGTATGACCCACATATGCAACCTCAATTTCTATGTAAATTGACAATCTATTGTCTCAAATTCGTGTTGTACGGTCTGGCATACTTTCCTCAAAATCTATGCCCACTTTCCTCAATTTCTGTGTTGTTGTATGGGTCTATATTGTACAGACTGTTTCTCGATTTTTGTGCAATAAATGCCGTTGAACAACTGCCTTGGAATTTGTGCCTCCTGCTGGTTTTATTCTCTTGAAAATTGTGCCCTTATTTGATCTTTCTCCTCCTTGGAATTTGTGCAATGGTTTCTCACTATCACTTCTCTCTTGCTCTTCTCCTCTCACAAAATTGTCTCTTTGGAATGTGAACAATGAATTAGGTTGAGCCTTTCCCTAACCTTTTTGTTTGAGTAACCACCATCTCAAAATCAATGGATTAGATTAAAAGCCAACTAAATGAGATCTAGGGCTCATGTTAATTCTCACTTTCTCATTAAAATCACTTTTAAATATTAAATGATAATTTATTACTCACCCACCTTTCAATTCTCATAAAGTCACTTTTAAAAATAATTAATGACTCATTCTCAATTTATTTAATAAAGTCATTCACACTTTTAAATAAGCTTAGGGACCACATTTAAAGTATCCTTGTCCACCCCAAGGCATGAATGGAAAAACACTTCCTAAGTAAAATTTCAACACTCCCTCTTACCGAGGAAGGTGATTTTCACCACCCCCATCTTGTCTTTGAAATGAATATGCTTCCCTCTTCCTAAAGACTTCATGAGAATGTCTGCTACCTAATCATTAGTAGAAATGTACTGCAACTCTACAACTCCTCTCTAAACATAGTCTCTCATGAAGTGGTATATGATCACAATATGCTTTGACCTGTCATGAAGTGGTATATGATCACAATATGCTTTGACCTGTCATGAAACACTGAATTCTTAGAGAGCTTGATGCAACTATGATTGTCATAGGCCTCAACTCCTGACCAAATAAGTCTACCATCAACTTGCGAAGCCACAATGCCTCAAAACTAGCCTAACTGGATGCCATGTACTTAGCCTCTGCAGAACTCAAAGCAATAGACTTTTGCTTCCAACTGAACCATGACACAACATTTGAGCCCAAATTGAACCAACAATCAGAAGTGCTGTTCCAGTCCGAAGCACTTCTTGCCCAATCTGAGTCTATGAAACCAGCCAATCCCACTCTACCTGACGTTATGTAGTCCATACCATAGTCTATAGTCCCAGCAAGGTATCTCAAAATGTGTTTTGTGGATGTTTGGTGCACTCTCTTGGGATCCACCATGAACTGACTGAGAGTGTTCACCACAAAAATCATATATGGTCTGGTCTTGACCAAATACATCAATGAACCAACAAGCTGATGATACAAAGTGGGATCCACCAAATCTTGCTCAGAAGCATGAAGCTTCTTCTAGTTAGTGATCATGGGTGAGGACATGGGCTTGCACTCGTCCATCCGAAATCTCTTCAGAATATTCGCAACATATTTTCCTTTCCCTAGGAAAACATGTCCATCCTCCAGCCACACCTCCATGCCTAAATAGTAATGCATCAACCCAAGGTCTGTCATCTCAGACTATGAAGCAATATCTTTCTTGCATGCATCAATCAGGTGCTCTCCTCTAAACAAGTCATCAACATATAGCAGAAGAATGAGCCGATCACCTCCAACCACAATGAAGTATAGGTTGGGATCAACCTCACTCTTTTGAAACCCAATTGAAAGCATATATGAATCAATCCTCCAGTAATAGGCCCGAGGGGATTGCTTCATACCATACAAGGGCCTTTTTCATCATGCATACATGAGAGTCCCTCTCATGAATCTCAAAGCCCTATGGCTACTCTAGATATACCTCCTCATGTAGAATACCATTGAGGAAAGTGGTCTTCACATCCATCTGATGAATCCTCCAACCCATCTCCACAACAATGGATATCACTGGTTTGATCAAAGAAAATATAGAAACCGACGCAAAGGTCTCATCATAATTAACTCCCTCTACATGTGATAACCCATGTGCTACAAATCAAGTTTTTTACTTCTCGATGTTGTCATCAGCAACATGCTTGACTTTATAGAGCCACTTGGAAGTCACAACTAACTTCCCCTTTGGTCTCAAAACCACCTCCCATGCATCATTCTTCATGATGTAATTTTAATCTTCCATCATGGCATCTCTCTAAACCTAATGTGCGGATGCCTCCTCATACGTATCAGGCTCAGACTCACACAAGTTGGTCACCTATGCCATATAACTGAAAAAATCTCTCTAGTGCCTTGCTCTCTCTGACCTCCCTCCTAGGTGGCCCCGTAGAATCATCTGCTTCCTTCACAAGCTCCTTCATCCAACTTGGATTTCTATTCTTGAAAGTAGAATCCTGTGTCATACCCTCCTCTACATCCCCATTTGACGATTGTCTCCATGAAGAAGTACCTTTGTTTTGAGATCATGTGCCTGATGAACCTAAACCTGAACCCAGTCACCCATAAGACATGTGACCATGTGCTCTAACACGTTGAACTCTATGATGTTATCACCTATGGAGTAGTAATATGCTGCTACTTCTCTGACTCTCGAGACTTTTGAAAGGCCCTCTCCTCCTCAAATATAACCTCCCTCCTCACCACAACTTTCCTTTGTGTAGGAAGGTATACACACAAAGCCTTCAAAGTCTCATCATAGCCCAAAAAAATGCCCCTCTCCAGTAGCCTCCAACTTTGTCCTCTTATCAGAAGGGGCATGGGAATATGTAGGGCATCCAAAAATCCAGAAGTGGCCTATCTCAGGCTTCTTCCTGGTGAACTCTCTCAAACACTTGAATATCTAGGATTTTTTATTAAAATTTACTCATAAATTTAAAATAAAAACCACCACTTCAAGATCTTCTCAAACACTGAAGTATCAATCAAACACATGAAACATAGCTAATTTTGGTCAAAAGGTCGGGCAAAACCCCAACTATGGGGAAAACCCTAGAAGAAGAAAATCTTATTAAGAAGAATACTCAGAATCATTTCCTTCAACACAAGAATTCATTTCTTCAACCCTCACTGATAGAATTATATCAACATGGAACAATAAACAAATACCTTGAATTTCGTGCCAAATAATAGATGTAAGGCACCCACATGTACTGTACGACTGTACTTTTATGCAGTAATTTTTTTCCTTGAAATCCATGCCACATGTACCATAAATCACTCTATTGTGCGGTCTGGACAGTTAGGAATAAATGCACCAACAGTTGCCATAGTAATCGTGCCCACATGTGCTACTGTACGACCTTGTCGGACTGTTGTATGATCACCTTTTGGCTGCCTTGGGAAATGTGTTGTTTCTCCTTGAGAATCATGCCACTACTACTAGGGTATATCTTCTCTCTATTCATTAATGGTGTGTATCATTTGACATTTCTCTCTTTGTTTTATAATTTAAAATTTGCAACTACCTATCTTAACCACCCAATCTAGGGTTGAGATTCTTTTACACAATTAAGGGCCATCATTTAAAAGCGAAGTAAATGAGACCTAGAGCTCATGTTAAATCTCACGTTCTCATTAAAATCACTTTTAAATATTAAATGAGAATTTATTACTCACCCAATTTTAATTCTCATAAAGTCATTTTTTAAAATAATTAACTCAAACTCACTTTAAAAGTCACTTTATTAAATAAAGTCATTCACACTTTTAAATAAGCTAGGGACCACATTTAAAGTGTCCTTTTCTGCCCCTAGGAATGAATGGACAAAGAATTCCTAGGTAAAACTTCAACACTAAGACTATGGGAGCTATGCATTCTCTTGAGGGAGGAAACCCTAATTTTTGTTACATCCAGTATGAATTCATTCTATTCTATGTTGTTGCAATATGACTATAAGAAAAAGGTTGAGCCTATGGAGAAGAAGATGTTGCGAATTGTGTTGGTTGATTTTTTGGTCATTTGTCAAATGTTTGCATTGATGTTGATCAAAGCTATGTGAAGAACTTGTGGTAAAGGCTGTAGCTTGTGAAAATCTATAGTTCGTGAAGACTACGATTTCTCTCCAAGTTGAAGACTATGATTTCTCTCCAAATATATGTTGCGTTTTCACATTTGAAGATGTATGGAGCTACAACTCATTGGTAGAGACTGCTATAGGAATTTTTGTAGAGAGAAACCATTCTCTATCACTGGGAACATATAAACCCTAATTCTTTCTTAAATACCACTGTGATCCCTAGCTTGTCGATGAAGAGCTTGCTAGTGAAGCCCGATGAATGTGGTATGCAGAGAGTGTTTTCCTCTCCAAGACAGTTGATGTAATTGATGCATACTATGCATTGGAGTATGTTGCTGTGAGATGCCTCTTGTTATTTGTGACTTTTTGGTAGTGACACTCTTTTGAAGATCATATGTACAATTGTGAACTTGTGAAGAGTTGTGCAAAAGTTGTGCATTGATGTTTCTGACTGTGTAGAGAAGGTATGGAGCTGCCTCTTCATTCTTTGGTGCAAAAACATTTGAGTCTCTCCAAGTTAAGACTGGTATAGAGTAGTGCATTGGTTGATTCCACTATCCATTGGTGGAAACTTTAATCTAGGGAGGAGATATTGTGTGGAGAGTGAACCTGTTTCTAGACTCCCTCTTTGAGTGGATGTATTGCATGGGTTGGGATTGTGGGAACTCCCTTTCCATTTGTATCCGTTGTGAAGTCTTGCAGTGAACACTAGGCTTGCTACACAAATTATTGGTCAATCATAATCATTCTAATATGTAGAGGGAATTTATCCATGTTCATAATCACAATGATGGTGGTGGTGGTTTCTTGAGTGGAACTTGAGTTTCTCACTCTCTACCTACATCTCCCAGGACTATGGAGTTCTCAAATTGAAAGGGTCCATGACCAGATCCACGCATAGTCTATATCAATTTTTTTCATGTTGGATTGATTTTGTGCCCTTTTTTCTTTGCATACCATGTTTCAAACTTCTGAAGTTTGACATTATCACTATGCACCAATATTTTCTCAAATTGTCAAACCTCATTCCACCAATGCCGAGCCTTGTTAGGTGGTGACTGTTATGCATGCACCCACACACACACACACACATATATAGATATGCATAAGGATTGAAGGATCTCTCTCTCTCTCTACGCATCAATGATCTCTCTTGAAGACTGGTAAAAGAACTATTTTTATTTACCTATAGTTCCTCTTGAGCTCCACCAGCGTGTTTGTACTAAGTATGAAGTAGAATGCTCCTTGTGTGGATAAGAGATGCATGTGAGATTTGCACATGCATTGTAGTGATATGCAAAATCTATGCCATTTCACCTTGAAAAGTTGCAAGGCTAGTAACATTTTTATTTGGAGAGTAAGCATGATCCTTGCACACATTTTTCCATGTAAATGTTGAATTGTAATAACTCTGGCAAAGACTTAGACCTGCACATTTCCTTCTATTGTAGATTGTTTTATACACCTTTCTAGATATTGCAGAGGGATATAATTTGAATACCGGGAACTGTTGCAAAAATTGTTGATTGATAGTCTGGCTGGTGAAAGTTCGTTCATGTGCTGCATATTTCCTCCACAAAACTAAAAATTGCATTGCCTATTGCAACAAATTCTGAATTTCTTGAATACTTTTGCATTCTGTTCAGTTGAATACTTGAGAACATTAATTACACATTTTGGTTGACAATATTGAGCTTCTAGAGAAGATTTGAATTTTGCAGCTTGTTGCTACAGTTGCTCCAAAGAAGAAGTTGCATTTGCATATCATTCAAGAAATCAAATGATAATAAATTCCTTAATTCAAAAATCATGTGTATCACTTGTAAACTGTTGTTTGTTTGTAATTTCTAGTGCATTATTTGGTACTTGCATATGTGTTTTTTGTACAATATCAAAGTTCAAGAAAAGTTGAATTGCATTGTACGTGGGTTTGTTCTCAACTAAGACAGACACCCTTCACTTTTATTGAGTCTGCTAAATATTTTTCATAAAAGGTGGAGTTGCAAGATTCCCTCAACTTGATTGAGTCTACTTGGTAATTCTTGCACAAGGAGAGCTAAAACCATCCTCACAATGTCTCAAACCGAAGAAACATTAGAGTTGTTGAACACTCTAGTACGTAATGTTGTAGATTACTCAATCGCAATCATGAAAGATACACTCCAAACTATTATCACACATCTGCAAAATTTAAAAGCCAAAAGGGACGATGTACACGACAGGAATCAACATTATAAACTAGTGTTTTTTCATAACAATACTTTGTTGATAATTCCTATCAACTGTTAGCACATGACCAAAACAATGAAATCATGTTAGAAGAAATTTAAATTTCAAGATGCCAACATTGTGACCAAGTTGAACCCAAGAGTCATTTAATGAGAATTAAGTGTGTGGATATTCCAAAAGTCCTCTTGGGAAGTTGAACCCAAGGGACATTCTCATTGTATACATATGTATTCAATTAATGAGAATTAAGTGTGTGCTTAACACCTATCCTTCTGTCTTTGTGTGGATATTCCTCTTGTATTGTGACTTATGTTCAACTAATTGTGTGTTTGCCCATTTGGGAGAACCTAACAAATTTGTTTATAATTAATTTTAAATTTGATTATTAAAATATTTAAACTTTAAAATGACATGTATACAATTTTGTAAAATAAAAAGAATATTAAATAATTATAAATATATGAATTTTTTTTAAAGTTTTTATTTGAGAATAATTAAAAAAATGAATCTAATTTCAATTAGATAAAATAGATATAAAAATAAAATAAAATTTACATCAACCATACAATATATTTTACAAATAAATAGATTTGCTCAGTTTCATTATAATTTGTTATAGTTTTAAATGCAAGCATTTTTTTAAGTATATTTAAATAACTAAGTGATTGTTGTAGAAATTGTGCATATTACCATGGACAAGGTTTAATTAATGAATTTTAGATCAACTGTTAAAGCTTATTAGATTAAGGCAATGAAGTAAAGAATAATGTGTTTCTTATTATTAACAAAAGTTTAATTTTTGTGTGGATTGGTTTGTCTCTTTAAGGTTGTCATGGGCTACACAAAGGTAGCATTTCAAGATGAGGGATACATTGCACTTCTCTACATACATAAATAGATGAAAGTTCACTTTTGTCTAAGAATAATTGTTCTAAGTAATGATGTTAACTTGAAAGGATTAGATCTCATGGTAAAGAAAAATGAGCATTTCATCATCAATCAATTTATGAGTTTCAATTCATGCATGTGTTATTACAATATTTTAAAGTAACCAGGAGGACACCTAAAAGTAGTGGTTGAACATGTGAAGTTGTATAACACTAATTGTATACACATAAGTTGATTAGATTTAAACTCCATATTCTTCTTAAAAGCAACCATTATTTTCACAGGTGAAGGATGTTGACACAAACTCAATCAACAAAACCAGTCGATAGGGGTTCCCACTCTATCGACATCCAAACCACTGCAATCTCCCTGAGCACCGGCCCAGACAGGTTTTACCCCCTCTAACAAAACCCACAAAGCAGATGAAGTCTCACCCGAGATATTCGAGGGAGAGCTGACAAAACCAAGTTTCCGCAGAATGAGAGAGGACCATGTGCATCTACTTATCAACTTAGCACAAGATTAACAGATCTGATCATTAAACTTATGCTTTAACAAAACCATATCAACATTTAACAAATCACATTGTCACACCGGAACTACAATAACCATATTGATGCACAAACAGATCCAACAGAATAACATCATTTAAATCAAGGAAATATCACATCATTTGCAGATCCATGTCGCAGATACACATTGCATTCATAATTGATTCGCAGAAAATAGTAAAACAGAAAAATAGAAAAGATCACAATGATTCTGCTCAACTTTTGTCAAGTCATTTTAACTTTTGCACAAAACCACATATTCTCCAAAACAGTTCACAGATCAACATATCTTAATTCATGTGCAAAGCACACAATCAAAAGATGCCAAAAAGTGCTCACAAGTGCTCTCCAAAAGATGATCCTCACACTTGCAATTGTACATCTACTTATAGGCTTGTGCCTTTACATTCATGGACCACTTAGACAACTGCCTAACTACTTCTTAACTGATTCTACAAAATAATGACCAATATCCAAAAAATGTGGTCAAAACTACAAAATATGACCCATAATACGTAAAATATTCTAATCTCTGACTTGGGCGCCATTTTCCACTTGCCTGGTGTCTTTGACCTTGCGCAGCATCCACGATGTTACGCAACTAACTTATCCAAAACCGCCTACCAACAGGCCCCCAACACAATCTTGTGGCTCGTCCTCAAGCCACGTCAGCTGGATATGGTGTACTCATTGATCTTTATCTTGAAATATTCGTACTACTGAGTAATCTTCTTCACCTGCCCTTTGACATTTTCAACAATCTCCTAGCTTCCTGTCAAGTCATGTGCCAGTGGGTGGTCCAGCATCTTCTCAATAATCTCCTTCTTTCCTTCATGCGCGGTGTGCAACAACAAAAAATGCCTTAACATAAAGCTGCACTCCAATATCTTGGAACTCATCTAACTGCTCACTGTGCTTCCGCTGTGAGCCTTTCCAACACACTGTTGCAACTCCTTCAACTATGCAGATATTGTAATTTGAACAACTAATGGCATTTCCCTCAATTTCGTTTTTAATGTCACCAATTGCCCTCCTTCCTCCTGCAACTGCTTGGTCAGTTGCGCTAATAGCTCATCTTGGACGACGCTTCTGAAAAATTGTGTCATCGTATAAGTAACCTTCTTCATTTCCTGCTCCATATCTTCTATCTATGTCACCACATCCTCTATGGCGCTCTTCCTCTCTACAATTTGTTTAGGTGGCGTGTCTGGATGCACGAGAGCATTCAAATCTGCAATATCTTCCTGCAACCGTGCGATGACCTCTCCAATCCGTTTTTCTTTCTTGACTACATCTAGTTCCACAGTGCTCTCATATACATGCTAACAGGCATCTGACACTACCTCTTCCAACCGCACGCTATGATCCAGAGTCATTCCTTCTCGACCACTAGTCGATATTGCTCCTTTTTCAATTCCTCAATCTCCTTGGCACTCTTGGCCTGTAACTCCTCTTGCGCCATCTTCAATGCTTCAACCTCTTTCTGTGCTTTTGCTTCCTTCTCCTGCGATCGCAAAAACTGACCGCTGATGTTTTGCTCTCTGTCTTCTGACTCCTGATTGGAGACACTTTGCATATGTACCAATGTATGCATGGACAATGCATTGATGTCAATAGACAAGTCCTGCAACTGCTGCAGGGAGGCATTAAAATCCTCGTTGCTGGTCTCAATCGCAATTGGGGGAATTTGAACATTCCGAACCTGCGTCCCAATGTTGATTGAGCCAAAGTCTTGCATAGTTGCTCCCTCTGGCACTTTCTTCAAAATTGCATCATGTAAAGAATCAGGTCATGTTCTTACCTCAAAAAATCCTTCTCGCGTTGATTTCTTTAGCTACTACATCTGTCTAATTTGTAATCGGCTTAATGAGCCGATTCAACTATGCCTCCATCCCCAGTGCGGCACTACTTGACACACCCTGTTCCTGGCACTTCTTCATCCTTGACTCTTCAAATGTGCTCTCTACTTCCGGGTCAATGAGTGTTTATGTTGATGATTCCTCATCAGATTCATGGTGGCTCTGCTAGTCATCTTTATACACAAGATCAACAGGTGCATCCACTGGGGGTCATGTTGATACTTCTTCCAAACTCATTGGTTCTCTCCATGCCACAGGCCAATCATTAACAGCTGCCTCCAACTCTGCATCAGACAACTTATATGGCATCGGTAGCCACTATTATTTGGGTTGCATCGGGCTTACACGTGAATGGCGCGTGGGCCAATTGCAAACCGAGCAATCCTTTGATACTTCGTCGCATCTTCCTTAGATAACCGTGGAACTTTCACAGGTGTTGCCTGCAGCGCTTCCCAATAGATCTAGAATTGAATAGTACAATCCTTCAATCTTTTGGGTTCCCTTACCCCCCAGAGGTTTTGGTAGAGTGCACCCTTACAAAATTTGACTGCCTCGACCTCCATGCCTCAATAGTCATCTGGTTCCATCCAACCCACGAGCGCGATCAAGATCAACAACCAACTGTATGTAAACGGTCGTTCTCTTTCCTAAACTGCCACCGCATCCTCCACAACTGGTTCATTAAAAAGAGCGACAAGTTCATTTGCACGCCCTCCGCGCATTGCTCTATACATGGAATCACTCCTGAGTTACATTGAATGGGGTGGTTCTTTTTGACCACTTTGCTGGCCAAAACCCTTGCTCCAATGCACATTGCCTAGTCATTGATATTGTCGATGTGGTAAGCCTACCCATCGCGCTGTAACCCATCTCGCGTCTTTAACCTCGCATCAAGCCTCTTATCATTATCTTTTCCTCTAAAATACTGGGAGGGGTCTGGCCCATCCATAGGCATCCCCCTGATCTCTGAAATTAATTGTACCGTAACTACGACTGGTTTGTCCAGCCACAAAGTCCCACCATGAAAATAGGCCAAGTGTTGCTTTACACATGCAATCACCTCATTCAGCACCCCAAAATGTGGCATGTTAATCAACCCCAATAATCCTGCTTTATTCAGCCTACACGCCCAATCCTGTGGAATGCAATCGATTGGGCCGCCTCTTACTGCTACCATCGGTACATATGGTGCCTTTGTAAGATCCTCCAATGCGAGCAAGTAATGGTTGTCATAATTCATCTGCATCAGTGCAGGAACAATGTCTGTGGTGCATATCATCCCCTAGGGTATCGCCAACATCTTTACTTGATACTTCTGATTCTTGGTGGGCTTCCTGGGCTGCATACCGGGTCGACATTGCGGTATATACCCAGGGATATCCTCAGCGAACACCCCTACACAAGCTGATGATTCTACATCTCCTGAGCTTGATGGACCCATCTGCACAACTCCTTCCTCTTGTGCCCTCGCAAACGTTCTAGTCCGCCTCTTTTGTGATGTCGGGGAGCTAGGATTCTGCCCATTCCTCTTCTTCTTCGGCACCGACGATGATCCCATCGGCATACTTGCAACTTCTTCCTCAAAATCTCAATAGGCGCTCAACCTCACCTCACTTGGAAACTCACTCACTACAATGTTGCTCTGCAACTCAACTCAATCTTGCTTAATTCACTGAACTACAACTCTGCTAAATTTGCACTTTGCACAATGGCGTCTTTCGATCACATCCAACTCCTTTTTATAAAATCAAGTCGATCCCATACCCATCATTACCAAATCAACACGATCTGTTTTTCCTCATCATGACCAAATCATGCATTAATGCTCGAATTGATCGTCGATCTTGTCAATCCAACGGTCAGATCCACCGTCAATACGCGTCACTTCAACAAGCCCATTGGTTAACTACTTTAACTGTCTACATTTATTGTTGATTTGACTATGTCGTGGCCCTGTGGTTGTCGCATCATGGCTCCCTAGCTGTGCTACTGACTCCCCTACATGTGCATCCACTTCCTCCTCATGCGCCATCCTTCTATCTACTCATCCTTCCTTGTTTTTTCGTGCAGTGCCTCAAGCATCGCGTAGTTCCGGGCCCGTCCTATAAGGCTTCATCTTGCTACCATTCACTAGCTTAGGCAGTACCTCTCCATCCAACTGTTGCAGTTGAACTGCACCTCCTGAAGTAATGGAATGAACACGATACGGACCTAACCAATGCATCTGTAACTTACCTGGATGCTTCGTGAACTTGTTGTCGTACAACAGCACCAAGTCTCCTTGTTGAAACTATTTGTTCTTTATATGTTGATCATGCCAAGTTTTTTATCGATCCTTCTTGACGTGCTGGTGAAAACCCGTGACAAAGCGATCTTGCTCAATCTGGACTAACAAGTCCAATCGTTCCTCCAACGCTACTTCATCATCCATGCCCATCGATACTGCAATGTACAAGCTTAGAACGATGTACTCCATAGACATGACTACCTCTTTCCCATACACCAATTTGAACAGTGTCCATCCCGTCAATCGCTTGCAAGTGGTGTGATATGCCCACAATACTGCTGGAATTTTCAAGTCCCAATCATTGCGGTTAGCGTTACATACCTTTGTAAGCGCATGCTCCAACACTTTGTTGAATGCCTCCACTGTCTTGTTTTCTTGTGGGTGATACAGGGTACTCTTCTTATGTTGTATCTGAATTTTCTTTGTCAATGCACTGATTATGCGATTGATGAAGTGACTCCCCTGGTCACTCATTAATATCCTTGGGCACCCAAACCGAGTCACAATGTTGTCAAACAGGAACCTCGACGTTGTCGCAGCAATGCAATCAACAGCAGGTGGGCCGATTGCAAACTCAGTGAACAAAACTAGTTGACAGGGGTTACCACTCCGTCGACACCCAAACCACCATGATCTCCCTGAGTACTGACCCAGATAGGTTTTACCCCATTCGGCAACACCCGCGGAGAGGATGAAGTATCACCGGAGATGTTCGAGGGAGAGCTGATGGAACCAAGTTTTCACAGAATGAGAGAGGACCATGTACATCTACTTATCAACTTAGCACAACATTAACATATTTGATCATTCAACTTATGCTTTAACAGAACCATATCATCATTTAACAGATCACATTATCACACTAGAACTGCAATAACCATATTGATGCGCAAACAAATCCAACATAATAACATCATTTAAAGCAAGGAAACATTGCATCATTTACAGATCCATGTTGCAGATACACATTGCATTCATAATTGATTCACAGAAAATAGTAAAACAAGAAAAAAAAACACAATTATTCTGCTCAACTTTCGTCATGTCATATTAACTTCTGCACAAAACCACATATTCTCCAAAACAGTTCACAGATCAATAGATCTTAATTCATGTGCAAAGCACACAATCAAAAGATGCCAAAAAGTGCTCACAAGTGCTCTCCAAAAGATGATCCTCACACTTGCAATTCTACATCTACTTATAGGCTTGCACCTTTACATTCATGGACCACTTAGACAACTTCCTAACTACTTCTTAACTAATTCCATAGAATAATGACCAATATGCACAAAATGTGGTCAAAACTACAAAATATGACCCATAATACATAAAATATTCTAATCTCCGACTTGCGCGCCATTTTCCACTTGCACGGTTTCTTTGACCTTGCGTAGCATCCGTGATGCTGTGCAACTAACTTATCCAAAACCGCTTGCAAACAAAAGGAAGCTTTGATAACACTTGCTGAAATCATGCTTACTTGAGTACCACTATTGCTATTATTTTGGTTGGGCTTCACCTCACCAATCAAATACAATTTATAATTTTTTATAGCTTTGCTACAACCTTTAAATCTCTACTTGCTTACCTAAACTTAAGCGTTTAACTACTCTAACTCTAATCCATCTTATTTACCAGCCTCTTTTCATATATCTCTTATTTTGGTTGGTTGAATTGTGTTATAATAATGACTTCATACAATTTCAACTTTACTTGCCCAAATTTGATTCTTAGTAGATTATATAGATGACATCTACATTAGAATCTTAATAACATGTCCTTTCAATTTTGTACTTTAACAATACATATAATATTTAATAAAAAATATCTCTTGATTTTTTAAATATAAAATTAAATAATAAACACAAATTATTATTATAAAAATAAAATTTATGTGTATTTAAAAAATAGTTATATGTAGAAAAACACATCACCGTAAGCTTAAAGGTAGACAAAGACAACAAGCCCAAATCCTTTATGTTTATGAAAAGGCTTATACAATTTGCCCATTGTATCTTGTTAAAAAATTATGCTCTTGAATTATGATGCAATTTCTCCTATTTTGTTTTATGTAAAAGTTGTGGCTTTCAAACTTAATATCCTCAAAATTTAATCATAATAATATTTTCAAAACAAATAATTATAGAATGTAATACCTAAAATCTAAAATAAAATCTAAAAAGAATTTAATTGTTACATATTTATTATTTTCTTTTAAATAAATACAAAACAATAAACATATAAATAAAGTGGTTTATTCAGAATATATACCTATACTGCGTGGAATTAAACTTATAGTTGTACCTTTTAAGCCACAAAGTTTCTTATCAATAGCAACACTTTAAAAAAACACGGACAAGGAAACTACTCTCCTCCCAACCAACTCCTTAGTCCCAAGACTGAGGGCCACTGAGTCCTCATTCAACAATACCATGTCAGCGATATAGCATCATCGTAATCATATCCTACCTTCATGCTCCAAACCTTCGAACTCCCCTAGACCACCTAAACCTCATGAGAAACTGGAACAAGGGAGGGAGAAGAACCCCTTTCCCTTATCCTTCCTCCTATTTAAGTTTTCCCAAACTCCTAAAGGATGGACACATGTCCACATGAAGAACAATTCCATGCAAAATTTTATTTAATGGATAAAAAGCTCATGTTTACATATTTTATTATTTCCTTTAACAATCCCTTCATCAACCTAAGCCACAATTAATTTAGCTTAATTTGTTAAGTTATGCATCTACATTCTTATAAATCCCTTGCCCTTAAACACTATAAATATAATCCTACATAATCTAATACTATTGTGTAGGTATAAGACCTACCCGTTTGGCCATCACAAGTAAGTCCCATGCCTACATTATAACCTTGGCATGCCCCATAAAACTAATGCAATATGTGACAGAGTGGTGTTACATCTATCATCAAATCCTATGTAAAACTCCCTTTTGCTTATAGAATTTTATAAGTTCTACATGTTAATTGATTAATTGTTTAGAAACCAATATAGAGAAAATATATCATAGCTCAATTTATTTAAATTGTTATTAAAATAACCTAATATGTTACAATTTAAAAATGAAATTACACAATATTTATTAAAATGATATTCCAAACATTATAAAACTTGGGTGAAGACTCAAAGAAAATAACACTTCATATCATATTCATTCAAACTAAACTCAAATAACACACACACATATAATACTATATTTTAATTAAAAAATAAATTTTTTTCATAAATTTCTAACATAATATTTTATATATATTTCTTACAAACTTTATCTTAATCATTAAGCCATCACTGCAACTCACTCCAAAGTATGGATTGGAGATGACAAAAAAAATGATAACCTTATTCCATAAAGTGGTGAATGTCTCGTAAACATGACTTTCTTAGGCCACCCATATTCAAGTTGTTGATTGGAAAGATAAGAAAATGATTACATAAATTTTATAGGTATGTGGCTTGAATAATAATTTCTAGGATCCTTCAACCCTCTTCATATACTTTCCCGGGGAAGACTTTATGGATTTGTTAAATTGACCTTTGTACTACATGCATTTGTAACGCTATCATATTTTCTTTTCTTTTCCAAACTAAGCTCACTAGGGGACCACAATCATTTTGAAATAATCTCAACTTTACTTTCTCGAAAAGATTTCGTTTAAAATACTTCCCTATCCCTATACATTTTGATCTTGCTGAAAAATGTTTGATGAGCCATTTCCTCTTACCTTAACTTGATTTTATAATCGATTAGGGGTTAGGTGTAAAGTTAATTGTGGACTATGTATCTGGGCCTTCTAATCGCTTAATCATACAATCGAGCTCAAGATCATCACCATTACTAATTGGAGAGTTCGGCATCATTTAGTTTGATGTTAAGATCCTTTACCTTACATTGATAACCAATGCAAAATCATTTTTTTCTTTTAGTAAATTTCTCCCATAGTTTTTGGACTTTTCATGCACTCGTATCACATGAGCTTATTCGATTGTTTAAGTTTGGCACTTGCATAATAGATATTGTCATTTTAACTTAGTCATGTTGGATGATTCCATTGCTAAGTTGATCCCTTTAGTTGTGATAAGTTTCTTGATGGGCCAATGGGTGCCTTTGATGGGAGAATGGGTGCCTTTATCATGCAACAATGATTGATAATGTGTGATTATTGGCAAGGGATGATAAGTTTTTTACAAGTTTTGTAAGGGGTTAATGGGTCTCTTAAGTTTCTTATAAGTTTTGTAAGGGGTTAATGGGTCTCTTAAGTTTCTTATAAGTTTTGTAAGGAATTAATGGGTGTCTTTGTAGTGCAATGATGATTGGTAATGTGGTATTATTTGTTGGCAAGGGATAGAGCAATTGGTTGGTAGGTATTAGTTGAGTGTTACTAGGTATTAGTTGAGTGTTAGGTATCAGTTGATTGGTTGGTAGGTATTAGTTAAGTGGTAGGTATCAGTTGAGTGCTTGTCAATTGAAACCTTGGTTGAACCTTCATGTGGTGAACCATTCTAATTCTTAGTGCCAATTTTAATTGAGTATGAAGAAGATTATAGTGGTGGTAACAAGATTTGAACCCTTTATTTGTAATGAGCTAGAGAATATTATGACTTCTGGTTACAAATTCCCCTTTTGGTGTATGCATGCGCATGAGAATAGCCTCGAGGGTTAGCTCAAGTGGTAATGTGCTAGATATGAGATCTCTCTCGACAAAGTTGGGAGGTCACGAGTTTGACTCTCTTGATCCCCTCAAGGTTGGGCTCTGTAACTAAGGCATGCGATTTATNAGATTGTTCTTTGTGGTGTGTGTGTTTGTGTGTTGCTTGGGGGGAGAGAGAGAGAGAGAGAGCTCTTGTATGGAAAATTTGGATGCTTTCCTTGATATGCTATCATGCATAAAGTTGGATTTGTGTTATAAGCTAAAAGTTAAGATTGTAAGTTTTTTCATCATTGGTAAGATTGTAAATTTTTAATAGGATCTAAGAGTCTCTTAATTTGGAATATATTAATTTTCCTTGTTGGACGATTTTGTATACAAATACATTTATATATTTAGTATTTGCATATTTTATGGTATTGTAAATTATGGTGATTTAGGAATCCTTATAAGGAAAATCTCAAGGATCTATACTTGAAGTGTAGGAACCTAAGCAAATCCTACACTGTTCTTAAAATGCCAACTATAAAATGTTCGGAAATATTTTTGTAAAAATATCTAAATTTCTAATGATTTTATATAGTTTACAAAAAACATTGGTGATTTTTGTAAACTACTTTTTTCATATTTTGAATCACTTTAGAAAGTAATATTAATTGGTGAATCTTTTATTTTTGGACAAAACATGGACAATTAGCCTCATGGGTGAAATTTAGTCCCTAAATTTTTCCATGTATTCTTATTTTAAAGTTTTTCAAACAAAAAAATAAAATTCTAAAGCAAATAAAGTACTTTCTTACCTTTGTCAAATTTCGGTAGAGCAAACAGTCGAGAGGGGTTTCATTTGCTTGGAAACCCAAGATCGAGACCCGCTGCTCCTGGGAGGAAACATTTAAATCCAACCATGCTAAGGTATGGTGCGGTCCAAGTCGGGTGCGATCCTCGGGTGATTTTGACGGCTTAGATGCCCCTGGCTCGTGGTTTCTCAGACCAAAGGTTCGCCCAACAAGTCATAGGGCACTCGAACATACAAAAAAAAGTACTTTCTTACCTTTCCTTAGGTTCAATAGACCAAGGTTGACTTTAGTGGGCATTAATAACCATCATCATCATCATCATCGTCGTCATCAAAAGAGTTGAGAATGTTTCCTCGAGAGATTTGATCCATCTCGGCGCTTGATAGAGCCTAGGATTTGGATCTACGCTGGTTGAGAATCACTTATAATTATTTTTTAAAGAATTTATTTTTTCAAAAGTGTAAGGTTCAAATCGCTTCTTGGTAGTTTTTTTTTATAGATACAATTGTTATTTAAGCATTGTTTTGGTTTCTTAAAGTAGTCATAAGGATGTTCAAAGGTAGTGGTTGAACATACGAGGTTATGTATACCTTGGTTTTGGCCCTTGAATATATTGGTTCATGTTTATATAAATTGTAGTTATAATAATAATAATAATAATGAATTTATGTGATTTTAAATAAATGGATTTGATGTAGTTCATTTGGCTAAAGAAAAGCTAGTCATGCAAATGCTGTAAATTATAGATTGTGAGGTAGACTTACTATGGCGTGCTTCAAAGTTAAATTTAGACAATAATATATTTTGGTACAAGATGGTTGCAAAGAACATGAGAGGGGCTATGGTTCCACAAGGGGTGAACAAGAAGGGGAGGGGGGTTATGGGAGAGCAATGCTTATTGCAAAGTGTTGGCCTAAGAACTCATATATTTTCTATATGATTCTTTAAGGAAAACTCATCCACCTACTTTGATTTAAAAATCCAATCACAAATGCATGTAGACACCATGGAAAATTTTATGGGCGAAATTTAATCTAATATTTTTTCCCAAAAAATATTCGTCAAATTCAAAAAAAAAATATAAAATAATTAACCTAAATTCCATAAGCTAAAAATATTTTATTCCAAACATCGCAAAAAATGTCCAAAAACTATATAAAATCTATAGAAATTCTAATAATTTTCCAAAAAATACTGCCAAACATTTTATGGTTATAAATTTAAGAATTAGTAAGATTCAATAAGGTTTCTAGACTTCAAAAACATTATGGACCCTTAAAATTTTCCTTGGTAGATGTCAATAGGAAAGTATGCCATGTAATTATGAGGGCATGGAAGTATAATATTTTTCAGAATGTGTAAAGAGTGAACTGCATAATCCTACCTCATGGGAAATCATTCTATCATTGTTAGTTTTCTTTCTTGTTCTCACCTCTCTCATTATGTGCATTTTATCCAAAAGATTTTTCCATGTTGTTCTAGATAGTTTATTTCATTATCCAAATTTGAAAATGACCAAAATTAACAATGTGAAGAGTGAATTACAAACCTTAGGATGAGAGATCGATAGTTTATAAATGAGCATAAGGACTAGGCAAGTTAAGAAGCTTTCACCCATTGTTTATTGTTTCTCAATGGATGTTAAGAGCCCAAGTTTTAATCTCCCAAGTTATTACAAGAGGCTATTAATATGTTGGACTCTTTTTTCCTACATTGAATATCATTGGAAGACAAGGAGATACGTAAAGGATTAATGAAGAAAAAAAAACGCCTTCCCTTGTGTTGTGTAGATTAGTGGAAGAGAGTGCCATGGTTGATTAAATTCTCAATGAGATGCCATGAATGCTATGTATTGAGAAAATTGGTTAAACCACAAGAGTAATTAGGTTTATAAGAGTGTGTTGTAAATTTGTAACTTGGTACATTCACCCTACTCACCTCATAGCTTTTCCTGGGGTTGACATCTGTAATGGAATCCTATGGAACTTTAGTGGAAAATTGATTGTACATGATGAGTTTCTCGAACAATATTGAAATAAAAGATTAATGTTCTATCTTTATAAATATGCAACATAATTCTATTTTCTATTATAAAATATATCTGGCAGGACATATGTGTGAATGTTCTTAATTATGAACGTGGTCATGATTAACGTGGATTTCAATGAGAGAATATTTAAGTATTCCTCTGTATTTTATTAGTTACACACACATGCATGCAAATATTGGACCTTTATGGAAAACCATATAATTTATGTAATGGTGAATTTGTCTCTCGTTGCTTCAAAAAATTTAATGGGTTGTGTGTGGTTTCCCATTCTATGGATGGGAGCACTATAAGCTACATAGCATCATCCCCATATATATAATGGGATCAAAACCGACCCTCGTATTTTCTTTAAGGCCAACCACAATCTCCACGAGTTGTGGTGTAATGTAACTATTATAAATTAGTGGGATTCTACCTCCACTAGCCCAAATTTGATTTCAAGTGGGTGTTGCATATAGGATTTACTAAAAGTGGTAAAAATGACATGTCTTGGGCGTTAAGAATGTCTGTAAGCCCCAAATCCAAAAATAAAACAATAATATTCAATTGAATTTGAAATATACCTCCATTTCAATAAAAAATATAATTTTTTTTATAATTAGAACTAAAAAGAAATCATTATATTTAAAAAGAAAAATATTATTGCTATGAAGATAAATTTTAAACCCCAAACATGATTACATTCTCAACACAAACATATATGGTCATTCATGTTGAAATTGTGTATCCAATTTGAACATTTGTACCCATTTTAAATGCTTATATGTACCTCTCAACACATAAATTTTTTTAGGTTATACTATCTCTCTCACACACACATGGGTGAATCCAATTTGAACATTTGTACCCATTTTAAATGCTTATATGTACCTCTCAACGCATAATTTTTTTTGGGTTATACTGTCTCTCTCTCACACACACATGGGTGAATCTATGAAGATGGATAACACTTTTTACAAGAAGTGACGCTGAAATTTTGATTTTTTACTTATTTATTAAGTTGAATCCTTTGAAAACTCATATATGCCTTGTGAATTTCGACATGCAATAAAAGAAAAAAATTGTAAGGAATTATGTTGTCTTTCCACTTATATTTAAAAAAATATATCATTTCATGTGTGAAAATTGCATTTAATGAAAGGTTTGTTCATGTAAATTTAATGAAAAGACTAATAAGTGACTTGTGTGCACATAAAATAATTTAGTGATAAATGCATAATGTTTTTTTTAAATATACAAACATAATCGTCTCATAATGCATTAGGGAGCACATTTTTTTTGTAATTTATTTTGAAAAATTGTACATTTTATTAATTTTCGAATTGACCATTGAAAATTTTAATTGGATTTTATACATGTGTGTACACGTAAAAAAACATTATTGGTTATAAAAATCATAAAACAAAAAAATACCATTTTGAAGAGGATGCGTTGATTTGTGGTATATGCATTTTTTGAAATTTTTTGGTTGTGCACTTTTTATGTTGTTGATTTTTCTGTGCACTGATTCGAAGTTGTGGACATGGCTTTGTAAGTGTAAGTTTGAAAAGAAATTAAAAAAAAATCATATGAACTCATAAAACCGTAAATTATATGTCAATAGAAAGACGATTAATTGACGTATCCATCAATATGATGCATGCCACATAACATGCATCCCAAGATAGGGTTTAAGTTTTCCAAAGAAGCCGATGAAATTAAATTTGTAGAAACGGGGCTAAAAGCCTATTTTAAAGCCCTCAATTGAGCTATTGAAATTATCTCAATCAAGGGATTTAAAATGCTTGATCAAGGTTTTGAACATTTTTTTAATTACCTTGATTGAGGGTTTATATGTGGTTAGTGGAAGCTCAATCGAGTTGTTATCTTGATCGAGCTATTGAAAACCTCGATTGAGCTGCTAAAAAATCAAACCTTATTATTTATTATATGATATATTTTTCGTTGATTTGCATTAGTTTGCTTTAAAAAAAACAAATTATAAAATTTTATAATATTATGCATAATTTTAATATTAAACTTAATATTTCAAAAAATTAAATAATTTTGAAATTTTTTAGTTTACAATAATTTGATTTTATGAGTGGTCAAGGACAATTCCAATGGGTCATAAACCCCTGCAAGAGTTGTTTTAATTATCAAAATTTTAAAAGAAATAGAAATGATTTATAAAACCGAATTCCAATGGGACATAAACGCCTGCAATAGTTGTTTTAATTATCAAAATTTTAAAAGAAATACAAATTATTTATAAAACCAAAACTCTTACAATTGCCACCTATTATCTAGTACATCCCAGTGCTTGGATGCTATGACAATTAAAACAACAATTACAATGCTTGATGTATTCTATTACATGACATGTCTTGTTACATTTTGGGAGTGGTCAAAATGTATGTTGGGAAAAATAATTGCTTAAATTTACCTTACATAAATTATCAACTAGGGCTATTCGTAAGCTTGTGAGGTGTCTCACAAAATATATGTAGAAACAAGTCAACTAATTATCCTATCAAACTGTCAAACAAAAATATTAAACACATAGAATGATTTCACTATGTGTATACTTAACAATCACCCTTCAAGTGAATGAATTAGGATTTGTTGAATATTCTCACAATGTTCAGATAACAATTTGCTCATAATATTAAATCACATAGACAATAAACTATAATCCCCTGCAAGAATAATCATCAGATTGTATGAATTGACCCAATACACCCCAACAATGAAATTCAATTAAATCAAATTCTTTCACCAATTACTAGAATTGTCAAGATGTTTAGGAAACACTCAGAGTTTGATTGTTGTCAACGGAAGATCAAATTAACCATTATGAGCATGTAATGAAATCAAGCAGATGAGGATTCTCTTATAATTAATATAGGAATGTAAATAAATTAAACTTTCAAAATTAACCTACAAGCTTCCATTAAATTTGCAGTAGTACCAATGGTTCTGTCAAAATTTCGAATCAAGGAATGATTTGTAGCAAAATTATGAGCAAACTAAATAACTTTTTATGAGATGAATCTGCAACAGAAATAAAATATGTGATACTCAACTTACTTGAGAAGCCTAAAACAAAATGCAAATCATGAATCGATACTGGAATGACTCTTAATAACTTGAGCTAAGAAAAAATACACACACACACTCTTTTATGCTATGAAATGACACTTCTCTGTCCAAGTAACGACTCTAGTATATCGTTACACAAAGGACCATTATGGATTGAAGTGACCTTAACCTTATAGATGGATGAGATCCTTGATACATGCTCACTCCTTCATCATTGCCACTTTTTATAGATGAAATTTCCTTGCACTCGCGGGTCCTCTTATAGCAACTCGTGCGTCACTCGTAGGTAAGCCCATATGCAACCCGCATGTTATCTCTAAAAGTTGTAATCGTGACTTCCCTTCATGAAAGTGGCGAGTCACTCGTAGGTTGCCTCACATGAACCTGCAAGTTTCATTACGAGAAGTTTAAAAAAAAAACATGATTAAGTTGGGGCAGTTGGGCTCGGTTTGGTAACTTCCCCAACTTTCCAAACCATCCTAGGCCTCAAATCCTCTCCTCACCAGCAATTATAAACAGAGGAGAGGGGTAGGGGATAAGGGAGGCAATTTTGAGAGAAAGGTTATGCTGGAGGAATCTATTGGATAGAGGAGCAAGGAGGGATCAGGTCTTGGTCTACATAATAATCTTGTCTCAGATAGGGTGTTTTAACGTTTCCTGAACTTCATCAATAAAGGGTGTTTTTCTTCGATATTTGTCTCAGTACATGCTTTTATTGTTGTGAGTTGTGATATATATTGTTATTTTTTTCCAAATGCGATTTTGATATTTTCATGTCTTTTTATATAAAAATAGAAGATACTGTGAGGAAATATTAATCTTTGTTGCAGGTGTTGAATATCAGAAGGATGAGGAGCATTTGAGGGGGGGGTTAAAGCTTGGATCAACTGTTCGAAAAAAGGTGCATGTCTTATTAACTCTTATTCTCTTATATATGTTTCTAAATATTAGATATATGCAAGACACATCCACATTATGTTGGTGACTCTATTACCCCAAGCCATAAGGAATATTTCCCTCACAACAAAATTGGCAACTTCACTAGGGAGTCTAGTTTGTGTTGGGGTATCTTCAATTGAGATTTCTTTCCAGTTTTTTGTTCTCTATGGATCTGTTCGTGGTTTGCAATTTTTTATTTTCATTCAATATTTATTGGATCTTTAGGGTTCTTGGCCTTTTTTTTTTCTTTTTAAAAATTTTAAGAACCACTCGTGGGTTTCCTATACTCACAGTCATGTTTTCTTCTTGAAATCACGAGTTTCCTTGAGTACAGTCGTGAGTGACTTGCGGTTATGTCAAAGAACAGTCGTGTGTTCCTATAGTTGGGTGTGCAAAGCTCTAGGGTTTGCTTTTTCTGGGCGTTTTTTGATATCCCAACTACTTGTAAGGTTGTGACCCAAGTCTTTACTGGTCTGTTGTCTATTGCAAATCTATGTTGAATTGATTTTGTAAGTATTCTTGTGGGTAGGTTAGGTTGAATGTATGTGTAAGGCATCCTTTTGGTCTTTCCTCTTGGCATTTTTGGTTGAAGGGTGAGTAGTTTTCTGATTGGTTTGACCTCTATTAGTACTCGTATCTGCTCATGTTTGTCTGATTGCTTTATTAGTTATCTTGACCTTCACTTCTTCCATTTTCTTGGTTTACTTTGTTTTTCTTAAGCTTGTAGTCTAGTCCAAGTAGTTTTTTCTCCAAATTTGTAGAGCTTTCAGAGTTTGTGATTGTGAGACCTGATTAGTGAATCTTGCATTTACATGTGTTCATATTTCCGACTTAGGTTCATTAACTTGCATTTATATTTTTTATATTTGAAAAAAAAACAAAAAAAAAAACATTTAGTTGCATTGATAGTCTTATATAGGCTCATTGAACATTTGTTTTTGAATTGTTTTCAAAAAGAAAAAATAAGTCTTTTGTTTTGCAAAGTTTATTGGGTAAATTTCATTTGTTTTGAAAAAGGAAAAAAGGAATTTGAATAGCAATTGTAATTTGAATTTTTTACATCATTTTATGATTTTTCTTTCAGTTGAGTCATAACACAACAAGTTTCATTTCCACTACCCTAAGTAAAAAGAATGCTTATTAATTAAAATTAACTAGTGACATTTTATTTCTAGGTACTACACCAACTAGCTTAGTCTAGTATCTTGGAATAAGCACTCTACAACTATCCAAGATCGTTTAAAACTCAGACATAGTGACTTGTCTTCTAGTAAAACCAAGTTTACAGAGAAATCATCTGGAAAGCTCCTTTAACACGGGAGTTAAGCACTAGTTCATGTGAAGACTTAGTTGCAGAGATACCTCTCCAATACTTCGTTCGAGCATACACCAGGACTCTTGTGCATTCAGGGATTCATCCAATACCACCTTTTGGCCCTATGCGGTGCTAGTACCATTTGGATTTTCGGATTTTCTACCATGCCCATGTGCATCGCTCGGACCTGCGGTTTTTCCACCAAAATATTTTTGGAGGCTCGGTAACCTTAGTATCTTGAATTAGGTCCCTTTCATAGGTGTCAGAGGGAAGGATATTTCCACTACACCTAGGGCAGAATTGGAAGGAAATAGCATACAACAATTTGGGAGGGCGGTTTGGTGATTGAAATGCTTGCACCTAGAAAACTTGTCATGGGACCCCAAGTAACTGTTCTTCGATATTCATTAGTTTGTTCTGGGCCCTAATCATCTCAGACGCTCCTTTGGAAGGTATATCTTTTACCTGCCTTGGTTTGTGATAGTTAGGATATTTTTAGTGGTGTTTTATTTGGACTGCTTATGATCTAGTCTAACCTCTAGGTGTGTGTGATTAAAATCTATAGATGTGGGGGATCAACCTCCTCTTAGGTCTCGAAGGTTGCAAAACCTTCCTTTGCTTTCATTGGTGGGGCCTATACTGCACTAGTGGTGTCTTTAAATTTTTCAACCCCAGTTTCTCCGAGTGCTCAAGTGGTTAGTCCCTCAACACCTTCAAACACTATTGGTCTGTCTAGTATGATTGTCACTGGGATACCTAGTGTACCCATTACTTCTTCTCCTTTGTTTCAAAATACTCAAAGTGGTCCTAGTGTAGGTTCCACTTCCTTTGTCCAAGGTTTTTTGTGGTTTGGAGGACACATTCCTCCATCCGTAACTTATGTAGGTCCTAAACCTACCTATGCAGATGTGTCATCTAGAAGCCAGAACCCTTTTTTAGGGTTCAACTTTCAAACTTCTAGTCTAGTTTTGGTTGCACCTTTCAGAAGCTCTCATTTCTCACTTTTTCAGGGGAGGTATCACAACTCCCATATATGTGACTCCAACTTTGGCTGGAATCAGTCGAACACAATATAACACACCTCGAGTGAGCAATCCTTTGGCCTTTAGATGGAATCCATTTCAAAACATTGCTACTTCTTCATAGGCAGTGGATGGGGGCAACCCCGATCCTTCTTTTGGAAACACTAGTGTGAGTACTTCCTCCCCCCAAATTACTCAATATCAATCTCTGGTTAGGCCTAGATTACCTTTCATGGCAACTTTAAACTTGTTATACCTTTCTAAACTTACGAATGACCATGTGCGCCACGATCTGACTTGGCCACCGGTTTCGATTAAATTACCTTATGTAATTCCCAATTTCGAAGGAAATACTAGAGAGGATCTAGGTGACCATGTCACGACGTTTCACTTATGGTGCTCCTATAACTCGTTGAAAAATGATTCGATTCGGATGAGGCTCTTTCAAATAACTCTAACAAGTGTTGCAGCAAAATGGTATATTAAAATCCCATTTGTGACCTACAACAATTTTCTTGATTTAGTGACCGTTTTTCTAAACCACTTTCAACTTCTTGTTTGGTATGATATCGGTACAGACCTTTTGTCGACTTTTCAGAAAAATAAGGCCACTCATATATCTGGCCACATTCAAGAGTGGAGAAGAAGAAAGAGGCTCATTAAAGTTAATATTAATCCTGAATTCCTGTTGGAATGGTTTTTGGGCCCATACTCAGGGCCCAACAACTGGACTTGATTTATGCCCAGTCTAGGATTCTCTACGAGATAATACCTGAGGCACAAGGTCCAACACAGACTTTGTAAAACCGAAGCTTGGACCACATGCCGATGGCGTGGTGGGTTCAGTTGAGTCATCGATTGTAGAATCACTGGCCAAGCAAATACATGAATTGTGAAACAATTTGCAGTGGAGGCAGCTAAGGATTCCAATCCCTCACCCCGAAATGTGAATATTTATGCTGCACAATCTACCTAGAATGGCACTCAAGAATCCGGTGGAAAAAATAATAAGGGCAAAAAGGGTGAGGGAGGTTAGAATAAACAAAAACCCATAAATAATGCTCAGGGGGGAAAGAAGGAAAAGAATAAAGTAAAGTTTCCTTGCAATCTTTTCTAGGAAGATTACTTGACTTATCAATTCCCCTTAATGGATCAAGCACATAAGTTGTTGAAAAAACAACTCACTGTCCTCAAGGACCCATTCCCGCAAGGACAAAATGAGACTTCTAGTGAACCAAAGAATGTTGAGGGAATGCATACTGTTGTCTTTGTTGATCAGTCATATATCAACATGGTCCGATCCCATACCTTACTGCAAACTAGAGCCAAAAACTATGAATCTGAGTCTTCGCAGAAAGATAAATAGACGGCCAAAACTTTATCCCTACTCTCAACTGAGAAATCAGTTGATCCTATGCTGAAGATACCAAAAGGTGTTTTCAAAAATACATTTCACAATCATAACACAAGGGATGCTTCCAACTACTTGGTTGTGGAGGACCTAACTGAAACACCTTGTGCGATGCCAGCCTTAGAAGTGCTACAAAGTTGTCCTTCGTAGCGAGATGCACTCTTGGCAGCCATCGGTAGTATGGAATCTATGAGCTTGATGGCTACCTTTAATCTTTCTGATGTTAAAACGCACTTACCTTATCATGTGTTATTTTCAATTGATGTAGTCCATGGATAAAAAACCATTGGACGAACCGTAATAGATGAAGGTGCATCCACATGCGTAATGTCTATTTCATGTTGGAAAGCTTTGGGATCCCCTGAGTTAGTTCCATCTAACACTTTGCTGATCACTTTGATGAAAAATATTTCCTCCCGCACTGTATCCTTCCTTCTTTTGATATAAAACTGGAAAGGAAAACGGTCTCAGTAGAAACTGAAGTTGTTGACACCCCTTTGGATTATAACTTACTCTTGGGTAGGAGTTGGACCCATGTTATGTGTGTTATTCCATCGTTTGTCTTTCGAGTCCTCATGTTCCCTCATGAGGGAATGTTAGTGACTGTTGATCAAATTTCACATACACGGAAGGGTCGTATGGATACTTTTGAGTCTAACGTACATTTGATTGATGAATCGTGCCCAATGAATGAGAGTTTGGGAGTTGGGATGTATACATCGTTGATGGGCACTTTTGATATGCCCACTCCTATAAACTACCTAGGTACGACTAGTGTAGGGAAGAACATATGTACAGTTGTATATAGAACTGAACTGTGGGTTCTTCCTTTGAAAGAAGAGCCTTCTGTGACCTTATCAGCAACAAAAATAGACTACCAAGCTATATTCGATGCTACTGTTGTTTCCATCTCGACTTTTTTCGTCTCAGAGGAGTAAGATGAATCCTACTTGCTCGCTTGGGAAAAGAACTAAACTTATGGTTTTACCATTTGATGAAGCCATCCTGGTGGCTATGATATGGCCGAAGAAACTTTGTGAATAATTACATCACAAGTCCTATTTCCTACTAGATCTTAGCCGTATTGAAAACTCTGAGTTCCACGTGAGACTAATTGAAGGTATTGATCAACCAATTAACCCTTTTCCTAAGGAAGGAGTGTTTGTAGAGGGGAATATGGCAAACATTTTTGCTATTATCACAATCAATATCTTCGTCAAACCTAATTTCATGGAGAATGTTCATATTGGAGAAAATTCTTCACCTGAAGAAATTTCCAGTTATATTGCCTTATTTAAGGAGTTCTGCGACATATTTTTATGGTATTATGGGAAGATGTCAGGCATTGACCCATCCATTGTAAAGCAAAAGATTAGAATTTACCCTAACATCAAACTCGTTCAGAAAAAGCTTCGACCTGTGAATCCATGGAAAGCAGTAGTCGTTAAGGATGAAGTGGAAAAACGGTTGAAGGTTGGTTTCATATACCCTATCTCTTTCACGGAATGTGTATCCAACCCCGTTTTGTTCGATAAGATACAAGGGACCATACGTGTTTGTACCAACTTCAAGGATTGAACAAGGTGTGTCATAAGGATAACTACTCCACACCGTTCATAGATCAGATTATTGATGTGTGTGGGTAGTGAAGTTTTTTCATTTATGGATGAACTCTCGGGATATAACCAGATTTAGATTAAACCCGAAGACCAGCATAAAAATTCCTTTATCTGCGCCTAGGGTACGTTCGCATACAAGAAAATGTCGGTTGTCTTGAAGAATGTTGGGGCAACCTTTCAATGAGCTATGATTTTTTATTTTCATGATATCAAGCACATTGTGGAGCCCTACCTAGATGATCTTCTGACTCATTCTCGAAAGAGAAAGGGTCCTCCAGATCATCTTGATTTAGTTTTCGAAAGATGCATGCACTACAAGATTCGCTTAAATCCCCATAAGAGTATCTTCTTTTGAATCGGGGTGACTTCTAGGATTCATAGTCTCTAACAAGTATAAGGGTTGATCCATTGAAAGTAGAGGTGATTATTAATCGGCCTCTTCCTCGAACCATTATACAATTACAAAGTCTACAAAGAAAGTCAAAATTTCTTAGATGGTTTATTGTGAATTATGCCAATATCACTAAGGGTTTCATGCGCTTGCTCAAGAAAGACACCCCATTCCTATGGGATGAAGTCGCGCAACAATATTTCGAGGCATTAAAGAAAGCTCTATTAGCAGCTCCTCTCTTGCGTCCGCTAGACTACACGAAGATATTATGTAAACAAAGTAAGGTAGAAAATGTGATACTTCTCACAAAGTTCTTTCGTATGTTTATTATTGAATATGCCACCTTGTTAGAGATAATGAGGCTCAAGAAAAGAAAACAACAAATGATTTGGTTAAAGATAAATATAGTGATTGTCTTTTTAGTGGATTTAGCATAAGGAGTGACTTTCACTTATTAAGTGAACTATATGATGCCAAACAAAATGATATAATGCATCTTGCTAGTCTTCTTATTGAGGTTAAAACCCCTTATGGAGAAGGTAAGGGAGACAATCCTATGTAGATCAATTGCTCACATGGTGATGGGTCAAATCTTAGTTAATCTTAATTGTGGCTGTGTGGATGAAGTATGGTCAAAATCAAGATCTTTGTTTTTTCTTGATTTTGAGTATTAAAACCCTTAACCTTAGTTAAATTGTGTTAAGCTTAATTGTAGTTATGCTAGATGAATTCCGACTAGGGGTGATAATCATTATACATGCACAATAGATATATAGGTATTTGGATCACACTCTCTAACTTTAATCTATATGAAAGGATATGGACATGACATGTCTTGTTATTGCATGTGAAAGGATATATACATGTCAAGTCTTGTGAACTTAGAGAGATTTCCAAAAGTGAAATGGACTTGTCTTTTTATAAGACAATTGATGCAAGCATTTAAAAAAACTACATAAACATATAAAAATAAAAATTATGATGGGTCTTAAACTTCTTGCCAGGTGCTTGGATTCATTCTTTTAAAATTCATAAATAACCCCAAAGAACACGCCATGATTTTGTTGCATTTTCATTCCAACAAATCCACATAGACATATCCAATAACCCCAAAGAACACACCATGATTTTATTGCATTTTCATTCCAACAAACCCACATAGACATATCCAATAACCCCAAAGAACACACCATGATTTTATTGCATTTTCATTCCAACAAACCCACATAGACATATCCGCACCCTTGTGAAAGAATAGAAAAATAGGTTTAAGACCGATGCTTCTTATAGGTATGTTTTGTAATGTCACAAGAAACAAAATCATTAATGGATTTAACCATGTCCACATAAAGGGAAAAATGTTAAATATGTTTTTACTCTATTGCTAAGGTCTACTATTATAACATTTATTGGAATGCATTATTTAGGTAACAAGTCATGGGTGCAATGTATCTAAGTCATGGGTGAAATGTACCTCAAGAAATTATAATGTATCTATAGAGTACATATACATCAATGTACCTAGGAGCATATCACAACAATATATCTATACAAATATTGGGTATACATCACTAGTGTGATGAGAATCATTTGTTTGATATTCATATTTCTTCATAATAGTCTACAATGTTTGTTTTATTGGCCGATTAAGTGATTTGGTGTACAAATAGACATTTCACATTATGCTTAATAATTAAATAGAATTATTATTATATTTAGAGTAGCTAAGTGTTTACAAGAGGGGATATATTGTAACGGTAACTTTCTGTAAGGTTATGTAACATAGCATTTCCATTAAAAATAAATAAAATGTAAATGATGTCGGCTAAAATAAAAAAAATTAAATTAAATTGATTTGATCTTAAATTTAGGTTATCAAAAAGGATTAAATATCTTAAGGTGTAAATTTTTTCTCAAAATTAAAGATAAATTTTTTTTATACCTTAAAAAATTTAAATTCCTCTTAATACTTGGTAAATCCAATAAAAATTAGATTTCTATTAATAAATATAACTTCCCCTTCAAACCAAAATAAAATTTAATCAACAAATTTTCCTAAATTAAAATATAAAAAAATAGTTGAAACCTCTTTAACGGGTAGATTAGATTTGAAGTTACAACCCTCACTTCAACCATGTACACTTTATTTTATGATATGCTGCATGTACAAATTACAAAGACTTATGATATATTTTTTTGGGAAATTAGTTTCTCAGATCTTAGACCATTACGAATAATTCCCTTAGAATGGTATAAAGTATTTAAACTACAGTTGGAATTATTTAAATTACTTAAAACTTAAATTAGATTTATTTAAAGCACGAGTGGGACCATCGCACTAATCGGTTGAAAGGACTTACCCATTCCTAGATGTGGGGAACCTTCACCGTCTACGTAGCAAATTCAGTCTTTAATGTGGAGCCCCCACGAGCTTTGCCGAACCAAGCGGAAGTACCGCTGGCAAGTACACCGTGTAGGGGATTGCCAACTCAGCAGGTCCGGTCAGACACGATTCCGTACACGAGGCAAGCAGGTTTCGAGGGGCTTAGCGCGCGTGGGATAAGCGTTCACCAAATCGCCCCGTTTTTCCGGCCGATTTTTGATTAAAATCAGTCAAATGTTTGCTGTGAAATTGGTTATTTCATTATTTTGGAAAACTACTAATTTTATTAGCTCATTCTATACTAAATCGGGCGTATTAAAACTACCCAAATGATTAAAACTATGATTTAATACCTCGAAAGTATGATTTATAGCAAAATTGATCTGCCGGATTCCGGCGAGTCGGGGGCGATTTGGTGAACGCTTATCCTGCTCCGGCTTAGCGTAATATAAAGGGAGCTATAGTCAATGAGTAGGCCGCGTGAATGGAAGAAGAATCAGAAGAAGCAACAGCAGAAGACTTCCAAGTTCCACACCCCTCCTTCATTGTACATTCTGGTGATTTTTCTCTTTTCTTGGCTGCGATTTATTCATCTGCAATTTTCATTCAATCCAGAAGCCCTGTCTCGTACGCAATTAAACCATGGCCTGCATGTTTCTTTTTTTTCTTTCTTAAATTTAGATGGAATCCATGCTGGCTTGAACAAGCTTATAGGTGGACCGTAGTGTGAATTGCTTTAGTACTCAGTGCGCTGTTTTTTGTTTTTTTGTTTTTACTCTCTCTGCGTGGAAAGGAAGCTTAGCAGTGAAGGCGGAGTAGTGTTTACAGCATGAACACAGTGGATATATTGTATCCCAGCTCTCAAGTCATGGAGGTGTTAAAGAAACAAGAAAGAAAGCACGCATTGAGCTACTTTTGCAAGATTTGCAGCAAGAGATTCGTCTCAGGAAGAGCCCTTGGTGGTCACATGAGAGCCCATGCCCCCGCCTCCATTGGTGCAGACACACTCACTGAAACTGAATTTCAGAAGAGCAAGAGGAAGAGAGCTTCGAATCACAAATCAATGGAGGAGAGGGAGAAGGATGAAGAGGATTTGGATAGTAATGGAAGTAATCTAATGTATGCTCTGCGAAAGAATCCCAAGCGCAGTTGGCGGTTTGCAGATCGGGACTACTCGTTTCTGTTAGGTCACGATTTTGATTCCAAATCCATCGATTCTTCTATAAATTGTGATCTCTGCGGAAAAGAATTCAGTTCCTGGAAATCCCTGTTTGGTCACATGAAGTGCCACTCTGATACTCATCAAGATATTAGCGATGCCCATCTTGAAGAGTCTGAGTTATGGGAACATGAGACCCAGGACGATGAAGCAGAAGAAAGTGAGAGTGATGCTGAGATTGAGATTGCTCATCCAAGACAAAAATCAAGCAGGTTTCATAAATGGAAGAAGGGAAAGAGATCCAGGAGACCCAGGCATTCAATCCAACATATTAATCCTTGTGAGCAATTTGGTTCTGAAACCATTAATGAAGTAGAGGAGATGGCAATGTGTCTTGTAATGCTTGCAAATGAAGTAAGCACTGTTCAAAAGCCACTAGTCCAAGTTGGGGCTGAGGAGCCTGGATCAGTTGACCTCAAGCTTCCCAACACTGATTCACAGCTTTCAAAATGCATGAGGAAGAAGCTCAGATATAAGAAAATTGATGGAGATGTTGTTCTTTATGCTGATGATGGGGTTAAGAAGGCTAGGTACAAATGCATCACTTGCAATAAGGTTTTTCATTCCCACCAGGCTTTGGGCGGCCACAGGACTAGCCACAAGAAGATCAAGGGCTCCTTTTTGCAGACAGAAGAGGAAAACGAAAGCCCAGAAGAAGAGGCTACTGACGAGGAGCTCATTACTGGATCGGACTCTTACCAGGAACCTCGTTCAAAGGAGAGGACTAAGAATTCTTGTGTCAAGTTGGTTAGTTTGTCAGGTAAGAAGTCTCTAAGAGTCCATGAATGTTCAATCTGTCACAGGGTTTTTGGTTCGGGTCAGGCTTTGGGTGGTCACAAGAGAGGCCATTGGAGTAGTGCTGGAGCTTCAGATTCTCTTAGTACCATTTCCAGCAATAAGGACTCCAGTATTCAGCAGCAGCAGATGCCTGCAAGAGTGGAACTGTTGGACCTAAATTTGCCTGCCCCTGTTGATGATGATTCTGATGGTGGAAACTTCAATAAGCTGGGTGGTAATGCAGTGGATTTTGATGGAGCTTCCTATGACCAAACCCACAGCCTTCCTTCCTTCCTTGCAGCCTTGGTTGATGGGCCGCTACCCGAAACAGGGGTAATCATACCGATTTAAGTAAGTATGATGAAGCAGATAGTAAGGTAGGAAGGCAGAGGATGTGATTCAGAATTCCCAGTGAGTGTACAACCTTGGTTGTAATTGTGAGCCATAGAATTGTCAGTTATTGATTCAGTTTTATACATTTTTGTTACTAATTGATTCAGTTTTATACATTTTTATATTTTTATGTTTCTAGTGTTGTAACTGTGAGCCAGAGAAGAGAATTGTCAGTAATTGATTCAGTTTTATACATTTTTATGGTTCCAGTGTTGTGTTGAATATGGTGAACTTTCAAGTATAACACTATTTTCATGATATTTTGGTAACCTTTGAATCTATGTAAGAGTTGTTAATAGTGTTTTATTTTTTGGATTTTTTTTGTCATTTTTGTTTGACAAATTTTTGATTTTTGATTATTTAAATTGTAATTTTGATTGTAAAAATAAATTCAATGTTTTCAAAAACTTTAAACACTTAAATTATACAATTTCAACAACATATATTTACAATTTCAATAATATCAATCTGATTAATATCATGTAAATACAATTTAAAAAATAATACAGCTTACACAATCCATACATTCCAACTTTGAAAACATATAACAAATTTATATCACACATTGTAACTTACACTGCTATATATTCGAGTTCCACCCTTAATGCTGAAAGAAATGATAATAATTATAAGATAAAGTACAAGCTGCTTTTTTATATCACATATGTTGGGCCATAATTGTAACTTTGACTTTTTGAACCTGATTTCACCAATTTGCAATGTGCAAGTGCAAACTCCCATGGCAAGTATTGTTCAAACAACGAAGCAGGGATATTGTTTGTTTATTTGGTTTGAAGAATATATACAAATAAATTAATAAAGTCAACTAAATTAAGTTTATGGAATATGAAAATTAAGAAAAATAAATATAAAAACATAATTTACAAAAAGACAAAACAATTCATACATTAAAAAAATAATGTAAGGTGGTTCCCAGATATACGCACTCCTCACACAACACATTCGAATGACATCATTTCATGTTAACCGCTTTAAAAGATGGTGTGGTTCTCAACCCATTCCCATGACTTGCAATTCCTTTGACATATATTCATGTTAACCACTAGAGTCCGTTTCTTTATGTGTGATTCTTGACAATATTAGCGGCTTTATGTGTGATTCTTGACAATATTGGCGGGGAAGTGGTTCATTAAACATAAGTACCCACTATCATAAAACTGAAGAAAAACAAATGAATATGGTAGTAAGTTAACATTTTAATTTTATTTATATTGAATCAAATGATTTGTATATTCAACATTATCTTAATTTTCAACTTATTTTTATTTTTCTTTGGTTTATAATTAAATTAAAGTAAAGTTTGATTAACAAAGTCTTTGAATTTTGAAATGTTTTATTTGGTTTAATTTATTTATAATTAATTCAAAGTTTGATTAACAAAGTCATTAATTTTTGAAATATTTTTATTTGGTTTAATTTTGTTGGGAACATAATCCTGGTAGGATTATTGTGTACCATTCATGTGTAAAGAAGACCATAAGTCTAGGAGAAGGCAAAGAGTCTCTCGGGAATCCAAGAGTCCACTTGGGAAGTTCAATCCAAGAGAGAATCTCAATGTATAAATATTGTATAAATATGTATTCAATTAATGAGAATTAATTGTGTGCTTAATGCATGTCCTTATGTCTTTGTGTGGGCAATCCTCTTGTATTTGGCTTGTGTTCAGCCAATTATGTATTTTCCCATTTGGGGCAACCTAATAGTGGTATCCGAGCTCATTATGAGCCCTTAGCCTATGCTTTTATGCCTGCCATATTCTCCTCGGTCTTGCTCCTCTGTCAACATTTAGAGTTGCAATTATTCCATGAGGCATCTTTTGAGTTCCATAACTCCTGCTACATACCCAATCTGGCTACCATTATTCTTGCCCTGTGTGCCCTCCTTAGTCATGGATTATGCCAGAATTAAATGTTCTTTGGAAGAAATTGAATGTTTCCCCCTCTCCTTTCAAATCCTTAATTCTACACACAAATTGTTTGTGTTTCCTTTTGGAGTGTGTTTCTATCTAGTGCTAGGGTTGAAATCCGTTGGTGAAGAATTGTTGGCATAGAGTTGTATATGCCCTTGTGGACTATGAAACTCGTGGTACAACTCGTAAAGACTGCTCAATCTTTAGTGCATGGGCATGATGATGTCTTATTGTGATGTAACCACCATGAAGAATCCCATGGTGTAAAGCGTTGACTGCTATGGTATTTCTCTTCATCGAAGTCTAGAGTTGTGGCCCTGAAACTGTGTTGATGTCTATTGCAAGCTCTATTTTGTTGAAGAACTGTGACCTCCACGTTGAAGAGATACATATCCAAGACTGTTGGCGTATGTTGGGATTTTTCTCTAGTGCCAAGTGAAATTTTTTGTAACCCCAACCTGGTTTCAGTTTCAGTTCACTGCATATGGTTTAATGCCCAAACCCCATCATGCATGTTCATATAAAAATCAAAATTTTTAACTGTAAACTTGAAACACATGAGATAATTTCAATTTTTTCAACTCAGAAAGTTTTATGACAACCCTACTTTTCTTACTCAGAAAAATATTTCTGTCAACACATGAAATTTTAAGACTAAGAATTTTGACCAAAATGGTCCAAAAAAAACCCCGAAGGGAAAACATGTTTTTTAGAGAGGGATTTTATTTTTAGGAAAAAATTAAAAATTTAAAAGAGTAGTACTTATCTCATCATTTCATCCTTGAAATGTGTGCTAAACACTCATTGTAGGGGCTACAGAAATTTCATAAAATATCACCTCGAAATCCGTGCTCACTGATAGCAGCACAACCCACAAGTGTGGCCTCGAATTCTGTGCAAATCAACAATCCATTGTCTCAAAAATTGTTCTATATGGTTTGTTGTACTTTCTTCGAAATTTGTGCCCACTTGCCTCAATTTTTATGCTATTGTACGGATCTGTACTATACTGATTGCTTGTACGGATTGTTCCTCAATTTATGAGCAATAAATGCAATTGAATCACTACCTTGGAATTTGTGCTTCCCTACTAGTTTTTTTCTCTTGAAAATATCCAATCTTTCTCCTCATTGGAATTTGTGCAAGGGTTTCTCACTCTCACTTCTCTCTCGCTCTTCTCCTCTCCAAAAATTCTCTCTTTGGAATGTGAACAATGAATTAGGTTGAGCCTTTCCCTACCCTTTTTGTTTGAGTAACGACCATCTCAAAATCAATGGCTTAGATTAAAATCCAACTAAATGAGATCTAGGGCTCATGTTAAATTTCACTTTCTTATTAAAATCGATTTTAAATACTAAATGAGAATTTATTACTCACCCACCTTTTAACTCTCATAAAGTCACTTTTTAAAATAATTAATGACTCAAACTCACTTTATTAAATAAAGTCATTCACACTTTTAAATAAGCTAAGGACCGCATTTAAAGTGTCATTGTCCACCCCAAGGTATGAATGGACAGACACTTCCTAGGTAAAATTTCAACACTCCCTCTTATTGAGGAAGGTGTTTTTCACCACCCCCATCTTGTCTATGAAATGAATACACTTCCCTCTTCCCAAACACTTCGTGACAATTTCTGCTACCTTCTCATCAGTAGAAATGTACTGCAACTCTACAACCCCTCTCTAAACACAGTCTCTGATGAAGTGGTATCTGATCTCAATATGCTTTGACTTGTCATGAAACACCGAATTCTCAAAATGAAACTCTGTTTGTCACAATGAATAATAGTAGGCCTCAACTCCTGACCAAATAATTCTACCATCAACTTGCGAAGCCACAATGCCTCACAACTAGCCTGACTGGCTTCCATGTACTCAGCCTCTGTGGAACTCCAAGCAATATACTTTTGCTTTTGACTGAACCATGACACAACTATTGAGCCTAAACTAAAAAAAAATGGAAGTGCTCTTCCAGTCCGAAGCACTTTCTTCCCAATCTGAGTCAATGAAACCAACCAAGCCCACTCCATCTGACCTCATGTATTTCAGACCATAGTCTACAGTCCCAACAAGGTATCTCAAGATGTGTTTTGTGGTTGTCCATTGCACTCTCTTGGGATCCAACATGAACTGACTGAGAGTTTTCACCGCAAAACTCATATATGGTCGTGTTTTGCCAAATAAGCTGATGATACATAGTAGGATCCACTAACTCTCCCTCAGAAGCATGAAGCTTCTTCCAGTTGGTGATATTCATGGGTGTGGACATGGGCCTGCACTCCTCCATCCAAAATCTCTTCAAATATCTGCAACATATTTTCCTTATCCCAGGAAAACATGTCCATCCTCCTGCCACACCTCCATTCCTAAATAGTAATGCATCAACCCAAGGTCTTCCATCTCAAAATATGAAGCAAGATATTTCTTGCATGCCTCAATCAGGCACTCTTCTTCTATAATGAACAAATCATAAACATATAGCAAAAGACTAAGTGGATCACCTCCAACAACAATGAAGTACAGGTTGGGATCAACCTCACTCTTCTGAAACCCAATCAAAAGTAGATATGAATCGATCCTTGAGCACCAAGCTTGAGGGGCTTGCTTCAGACCATACAAGGCATTTTGCATCCTGCATACATGAGACTCCCTCTCATGAATCTCAAATACCTGTGGATGCTCTAGATATACCTCCTTGTGTATAAGACCGATGAGGAAAGCGATCTTCACATCCAACTGATGAATCCTACAACCCATCTCTACAACAATGGAGATCACTGCTTCGATCGAAGAAAATATAGCAACCGACGCAAAGGTCTCATCATAATCAACTCCCTCTACCTATGAGAACCCATGCACTACAAATCTATCTTTGTACTTCTCGATGCTACCATCCGCGACATGCTTTATTTTATAAATCCACTTGGAATTCACAAAGGACTTCCCCTCTAGTCTTGGAACCACCTCCCACACATCATTCTTCATGATGGGATTGTACTCTTCCATCATGTATTCTCTCCAAACCTGATGTGCGGATGCCTCCTCATAAGTAGTAGGCTCGGACTCACGTAAGCTTGTGCCAAATAACTGGAAAATATCTCTGGTTCCATGTTCTCTCTGACCTCCCTCCTAGGTGGCCCCACAAAATACTTTGCTTCCTTCAAAAGATCCTTAATCCAACTTGGATTTCTCTTCTTGGAAGTAGCATCCTATGGCAAACCCTCCTCTACATCATCATCTAATGAATGTCTCCCTAAAGAAGTACCTGTGATTTGAGATCTTGTGCTTGATGAACCTTAACCTAACTCCAGTCACCCTTGAGACTTGTGACCCTGTGCCCTGACTCACTGAACCATGTGATGATGTCGCTTGTGGTCTAGTAATTTTTTGCTGCTCCTTTGACTCCCGAGACTTTTGAAAGGCCCACTCCTCATCAAATATCACCTCCCTCCTCACCTCAATATTTCTCTGTGTAGTAAGGTATATACCGAAATTCTTCGAAGTCTTGTCATAGAAAACTAAAATTCCTCTCTCTCCAGTAGCCTCCAACTTTGTTCTCTTCTTAGAAGGGACATGGGAATATGTAGGACTTCAAAAAATGCAGACGTGGCCTCTCTCAAGCTTCTTCTTGGTGAACTCTGTCAAATACTTGAATATCTAGGGATTTTTATTAAAATTTACTTATAAATTTAAAATAAAAATCTCCACTTCAAGATATTCTCAAACACTGTTGGCGTGCTTCCGGTCAACCCAGGTTCAAATCCCTTTGTTCATCAACAAAGCCCGAGATATTCGACCAACAGAGCAGGATCTCGTTGGAAACACCTACAACGCAGATGCATTCACACCCAATATATCTATTGGGAACTTCCAGAACCATGTTTCTGCAGTTATGTGGGGATTTTCATTCTTACGGTACTTCTTAAATCACTCGACCGAAACCAAGAATTTATACTTCTTGTTCTTTTTTATTCATTCAAGATAACAATATAATTATCCATCGACACATATTGTAGTATTTAACATAAAATCCTTATCACATATTCAATCTATTAGCGGTGCAACACACACACACACACACACTCTCTCTCTCTCTCACACACACATACGCGCGCGCACACACACACACACATGGTTTTACTCATAAACAAACGTTGTGCGACCTATTCAGATTCACTAATTCAAAACATACATGCATTCAACATAAACATAATTATCAAAAAAACAAAGAGACAACATTTAACATGGAAACCCATCCGGGAAAAACCACAAAGGTGCTCTTCATCTGGCATGAGAAATATGTATGAGAAATATGTTAGCACCTTTGGTCTATGCATCATAAGTTGAGGACTCTTCTTTATATATCTTTTACAATTCGTAAAAATCTCTCTCCTCTCATGCTCTCTGGTTTTGGGTCTATGTATTTCTCCTCTTCTTCTCTCAACTGTTGATCCACACAACGTCTAGATCGATTCTCTAGCTAAGCAGCTCTCTTCTTCTCTCAACTTTTGATCCGCACGACTTGGATCGATTCTCGAGCTAAGCACCTCTCTTCTCTCTCAACCTATCGACAATAATGATGACAAACAAGCCGATAACCAACCCCCCCACACCGCTTGGGTTCTCACTTTTATAATATTCTACACGTCTTAATCAACCGAATATTTTATGTTAGTCGACAGGCTGTCATTTCTATTTCCATACATTCAATAACAATTGCAAATAGGCACTATTGAACCAAATACAATTATGCTTTATTACCAAAATCGTGCTTTATTCTAATAACTCCTTTCCCACGATCAATCGAACTTTCCTTTTCAACTTCTCTATTCCTCTTTCGTCGCAGTCCCTTATTTGGTGGCTCTTCTTCCATCGTGGCTTCCCTTCCTTCACAACTCTTCTTCCTTCGCAGCTCTTCTTGCTTCACTTCTCTTCTTTCGTCACAAATTCCTTTTTGTCTTGCGACCAGAATATTTATCTTCCCGAGCACAATTCTATTCGAATTTCGCCTAGCTTTTCCTAGGGCTAATAGGCCCCCAACACTCATTTGTGGCTCATACCGAGCCACATTAGTCTGAAACCTCTGTTACTGCGACCTTGCTTTGAAAATCCTAACATATTTTCATTACATGTTCACTCTCCTGTCCCACTTCTACTTCTATCTTCTTCAAATTTTCCACAAGTTCGGAATTGATGTGTTCCGAAGTTGTAAGTCCTACTGACTTCAATGCTTATTGTACCTTTTCATGTATAGGTTGAATGATGCATGTAAATTTATTTTCCTCTACTTGTAACTCTGCGACTCTATCTATTCTCTTTTGTTACTTTGTTTACAGTTTAGCGACCTGCTACTGTAGCTTCTTCATATCAACAACCTCAGCCATTTTCTCTACTAATGGTAGCATATTTACTTCATTCTTCAGCTGGTTCACCTCTGCTTTGGCAGTGTGTAGATTCTCTGTTACTTTTTCTAACTCTTCATCATCGATCAAATATTCCCACGACTCAGAAACTTGCTCGACTACCTTGGAACATAGTGCCTCCACCTCTTCTATCCTCTTCACATCCTAAGTTACTACTTTTCTTATTTCCTCCAGTACCTCTAGAGGTGTACTATGTTTCACTTGTTATTCCAACTCCACGACCTCTTGCATAGGTTTTTTGTAATTTCACCAATTCGAAAGACTTTGGCTTCTGCAAACATCTAATGTGTGATTCCTTCATGAGTAAAATTGTTGCAAGTGAGTGTGACAACTGTGTCGAGCCGATTCTTGTCCTCTTGTCAAGTCTTGGTTTTTTTCTTTGTTTCCTGAACTTCTTTCTTCATGTTACTGGCATATTTGTATGAATATTTTATTTGATTAACCAACGCATGTTCCTGAATATTCATTGTTGTGACTGTAGCTCTTCCTCATCAAAAACAATCTTTCTAGCACTCTTGGTGACATATTTGGTTAGAGAGGTGCACAATCCAACTACTCCAGGCTTATAGGATAACTTTCACAGAACCTTAGAACTTGATTTTTTTTTGAAACCATTCCAACACATCTGTTTTGTGAATTTATACCTTCCCCTATGTGACCTTGCATTAACCTCTGAAGAAGATTCACTATCTGAATATTTTTCTTTCTTTCCTTTATGTTTGTAGGACGTTGTTTCAAAATCAGTTTCATAAACATTTCACTTATCTTTTCCTCTGTTATGCATATTGTCTAATAACATCTGATTCATTTCCATAATTCTTTCATTATCTATTTTTATAGTTTGCAGTTCATCTTTTAACTCCTTAACTGTTTGTAGTAACTCTGGATTATTTAGTTCTACATAAATGTTGTTTGGATTGTTGTGTCGAGACCCATTTTCAACAGATGCTTCAACACCTTCCATTTTCCTGCAAAACAAATTTTATATTTCTGTACAAAAATAAATTTAAATAAAATCAATATATTTGTTTTTTCTTATTTTCATGCGGGTGAGTCAATCAGACCTAGTGTTTGGTAACTCGCTCTGATACCACATGTAACATCCCTAAATTTCATGAATATATTTTTTTATTTACTGCGTGTAACTTTAAAAGTTCCTAGGAAATTATTCCGAGAGATGTTATACTTCAAAATTCTTCTATCGTAATGATAGTGAACTTATTATGGACTGGAAGATTTATGTGCCTATGTTAGTGTTTAGCATTAGCATGCTTTGTTTGGTGACCTTGTGTCGATATTACGTCATACATTCTGGTTGATATTAAAATGTGGCAAAAATATGCTTTTAGAACTTTGTTGGTTGCAATGTTGTAAAACTACATCCGTCCTTTTTTTGTTGCCCTACCTGGGAGCTACAAAAGAGAAAGGTTACAGTCTTACTTAGCCTTTAAGGATAACACATGGACCTTTGTCTCGCTTGTGCAGGTGCAACGGCTCACACTCTTAGCTTTATTGAGGATAATTCCCGACTCCAAGGTATTGCAACAAGTTTAACAGGTAGATGGGACACCAAGTTTTGACAACCAAGTCTAACCCAAACTTAAACTAGAATATCCTACTAAAACTATAGGTTATGCTATAATTAAAAATTGAAATACAAGTTATAAACCACTATACAAAAAATGAAAAGGGCATTCAAATGTAAAAGATGTTGACTAGGAAAGGTCGACTTGACAGTTTGTTGAGGTACGAGCTGCATATTGAATGCTCCCCTAGGCAAGCCATGAGGGTTCTTTTAATCTCCCCGCTGGTTGTCATAAGTTTTGAGCAAAACCCTAAGGGTTTATTGTCTATTCGAAAATCAAGGAACTTGTCTGAGAAGCTCTGTTCTTTTAATTTTCACTCAACGAAACTCTGTTGGTCTCTTTACTTGCTCGGCCATGTAATATCGAGGGTGCTTCCAGAGGAAAGGAGCCGAAGTGTTCTTTCTCCTTACCTATACACTTGTGAGGCCTTATCAATGGTGGTGGAAAGAAGAGCTTACAAAACCAAGTAAGAGTCTTTATTTCTAAACTCATGATGAAATCAACCTTCTCATGTCGTAGTTTGTTTCTTTTTTTCTTTTTGTGAAACATAGTTTAACCTCCAAGTTTTGTGAGTGCAAGAGGGTTCTAGGTGCTTGCTCTATGGCTACAAATTCTCAGTCGGATGTTGCATTAATAAAATCCTTACAGTCGGGTGAGACTTGTTCCTGGCTCTTCGTGGCTCTGTGGTTGGATCTCTATGAAAAGTTATGCCTTTGTTGACAGCATTTTGTTTCATTTATGTGCTTGTTTGTTTATGTGGAAATGATAATGTTCCTTTGGTAATACAAACCTAATACTATAAGGGATTCTTCATCACCCGTGGAGTCTTAAACGACTATGCCACTTTTGAAAGTTACAATGTATATTCACTTTAGTTCTATTACTTATTTTAATACTGTAATGGTCTTTTTACGTAACTCTGTAAGACCCCATGAGGGTTTTGATACTGTAACCTCATTTACTCAATTATCCAAGTGATTGTGTATACTTTTGGTAATTTTATGAACTTGGAATGTAAAGGATTCGTCGCCTGTGGAGTCTTACGACTACACCACTTTTTTAAAAGAATATGGTGTTAATGTATCTCTATTTCGATTCTACTATTTGTTTTGAAGTCATGACAGGGTTTTTGAGAGAAAACAGTCTACGAATGCCTCTGTAAATATTCCTTTAATATTAAAGACCTTGTGAGGGCTTGCATATCTCCATGCGTTACTTGATCAATTGGAATCTTTGTTTATGCATTTGGTTTAGTTTATCTACTCGGTTTGGTGTTTCTATTACAGTTTGAATAAGTGGTCGTGAGGATTTTATACTATCATGTTTGTAATTTTGGGAAGGGACGAAGGGAATTGTCTTTTTTTAGTTGAAAAAGCAATGTTTTTTCTTAAAAAATAAAAGACCGGGATTTCACGTTTAAAATTACATTCCAAAGGGATACTGTAGCTTCATTCTAAAACTCACAGATTGTAGTTATGGGAGTACTGTATACTATTGACAAATTTTTACTGTCACTATACTTGATTGATAGATGAGTATTGGGCCTAGATGTAAAATCACTTGAGGTTCTTGTTATTTTTATAAAACCCTAAATTTATGGCCGTGAGGCTTTATAAGACTGCAATGTAAGTTTCGTGAGGCAAGTGTTACCCTAAGTGCTTAAAATGGAAAGAGAAATATTGGGCAACTCTAGCCATTGTCAAAATGAATTATTTAGGTTTAACTTTGATAGCGAAGGTTATAGCCTGTGAGGCATTTTTAAATATGGTCTTGGATATTAAATTGATTTTAAGTAGTCATTCTCTTCATTCGAAATGTTAGTAGGTTTGTGAATAAAATCTTATGAAGAAGGAAATTAGATTAAACTTCTTTGGCCGTGAGGCCTCTTTTGTTGATATTCCAGTTAATGAAATAGTAGGGCCATAGATAGTTTATTTTATAATTTCTCTGTTAAAGAGTCTAAGCTGTGATGTCCTATTCACTACTACAATGTTTAAGAGAGGCCATAGGGCCACTGATAAAACTTTTAAGCTCTTCTTAGATGATATTTATTGTTCTAAAACACTTAAAGTTAAGACCTAAGGTTGTCTATAACTTTCTTCTGTAAGCACATTCCTGCAGATAACAATGCCAAATTGGCCTATATCATGTAACCAATGCTATGGTCTATCGATAATCTCGACTTGGTGTTATTAAAAAAAAAATTCGAGGAACTAACTGCATGGTTTTTAGAAAAAAATCTCTGTGGAACCTAGCTCAGTTATTATTTATAATATGGAGTGTTTTATTTCCTTTCTAACTAAATCTATGATTTGATTAAGAGGCCATAACTCGGCCATAATGAAATAGGATAATTTGATTAAAATATTGGATTTATTCCAGTTTCTTATGTTTATTCATGTAGAAACATAATTTATATTACAGGTCCAAACCCTAATTAGTTTACAGAACTAATGGGTGGTTCTGTTCTTAATACAAGTTATTAGTCTATTGAAATTATATATATAGATCTTTGTATTTAAATACTTATACTATGGTAGTCTCTGTATCAACTATGAATATTATATTAACTTCTGTTGTAGTTCTCATAAGATGTTTTCGATTAGTACTTTAAAACCCAGTCTAACAGTGGAATACTGAGGTATATTTAAAAATAATTGAGATAAAAGTATTTATAATTTAAAAATGCCAAGACATGAAAAGTATCATTTTAATCTAAAACTAATTTAATATATTAGCTTATACTAATTTCAGATTTCTTTTCTTTAGAAGTAATAATGACTAATGTCCACAAACTCTATAGCTGATAACCTATTCCTAAGCAACTGTTAGATAGGAAATACATATAAGAAAATAAACTATCAATGTGAGAGTTGCAGAATAATGAGCATATAGCCAAAGTCCAGACATAGAAGTAAAGCATCATTAATTAACAATAATTAGAACATGGATAATGTGCAGAAGGGGACAAACACCCAAAGGAGATTGTTCCACCCAACCTTCTCCTGAAGCAGCCAAGATTACTTTCGTAGGACCCCCAAGCCTGTTCACTGAACCACTTGGAAGAAGATCTCTGACACTATCCCACACAACAAACTTGCCGCAACTTAGCACTCAGTAGTAGACTTAATTCAACAATTCCACTTTAGCTATCCCCTCATCAAATTCCTTGTGTGCCTGAATTTTCAGTTTGCAATAGTCACAAGGTTCATTCCCTTAGAAATCAGAATGAGTAGTGAGCCTCCTGCTCAATTTAATGGTATTTATAAGATTTCCTAGGTCTTTGGGCCAATTTTGGAATTAAATGAGCCACTAGCTCAATTCCCCTTCTCAAGGAACATGACCACTTTTTTAGGGATTATGCTCCCGCAACAGCTAGAAAGTGAAATTCTAGTGCTTCCACTTGTCAACTAGCCTTCTACAGGTGCTCATTCCTCCTAGTGGGTCAGTGAACACTCATTTAATAGTCTCCCTTGGATAGGTGTCTCTTCTTTTTAATTATTAAAATAAATAATTCTTCACTTACAGTCATCCTTGACCAACTTGGTCATAAAACTTTACAATAAATTTAACATAATGTTTTACTGAAATAAATAATAAATATTTATTTTTCAGTTATGGCTATGTTACAAACACCCCCCCTTAATCTCAACATCGTCCTCGATGTTGCTTAAGTTATTCTGAGTCTTCTTGGAACAGAGTTGGTTATGCCACCTGCATATTGCTCTCCAATTCCCAAGTTGCTTCATCTGGACTGAGGTGTTTCCATTGCATATTTACCTGTCCAATGGTGCGATTATGGAGAAAAATTTCCCTCTTGTTGAGAATATAGTATGGTTCCACCAAAAAATCTCCTTCTGGTTCTATGTGAATCACATTCTAGTCAATCACATGAGTAGCATCGTGTACATATTTCTTCAAAATAGAAATGTGAAAGACATTATGTATTCTAAGATTAGGTGGCAAGGCTAATTGATATTCCACTAGCCCCACTCTTTCCAATATTTCGAGCGGTCCACAATACCTGGGTGCTAATGTAGCATAGCTCCCTAGTTTAAAGGAGCTCTTTTTGGGTTTTACGTTAACAAACACATGCTCACCTACTCGGAATTACTTCGGAGTTCTTTTAAGGTTGACATGACTCTTTTGTCTGTCTTGAGCAATTTTCAAATTGCTTTGTACATGTTTCACTGTTAGTTCAAGTTCTTTTAACATGTTATTTCCTAACATCAATCTATCTACTAGATTACTCCATGTAATAGGAGTGTTACTTTTTCTACCATATAATATTTCAAAAGGACTAAGCTTTGTTGAAGCTTGATAATGGTTGTTATAAGCAAATTCAATTAAGTGCAAATATTCTTCCCACTTCTTGGGATAGTCTCTAACATACATTCGTAACATATCTTCTAGTACTTGATTGACTCTGTCTATTTGTCCATTTGTTTGCGGATGATAAGCAGTACTGAAATTCAATTTAGTATCTAGTCTTTTGAATAAAGATTTCCAAAAATTACCAATAAATTTAGGATCTATGTCAAAAATTATTACCTTTGGAATTCCATGCAAACAGAAGATTTCTTTCATAAAGATGTCAGCAATGTTAGTAGCTTTATAAGTTGTTTTAACGGGTATAAAGTGTGCTTCCTTACTTGGTTTATCTACAACTACCATTATTGAATCATTTTTTTTCTTCTGGTTTTTAGGTAATCCAGTTACAAAATCAAGACAGATGACTTTCCATTTCCAATTTGGAATTGGTAATGGTTGTAAAAGACTTGCTGGGTGTTGATGTTCATATTTAACTTGCTGACATTCTATACACTTAGCTAAAAATTCAGCAACTTCATTTTTCATATTAGGCCAAAAATACTCTTTTCTCAACATTGTTATCATATTTTGATACCCCGGATGTTCGGAATAAGGACTTTTGTGTACTTCATTCACAATAAGCAGTTTAACTTTCGATATATTTGACACATAAAGTCTGTTTTTATACAACAATAGACCTTTTTTCATTAAAACTGTAATCTGTATTTATATTTTGAGACACATTTTGAGTTACTTTTTCTTTTGAACTTTGGTATTATGTTTCCAGTTTTATTCCTTCTTCCAATTTATCCTCTAAATCAATTTTATAACTGCTAATGGCAGCTACAAAAAATTGCTACTGCATTTCTACTTAAGGCATCATCCACTTTACTTTCTTTCCCTTTAATGTGTTTGATTTCAAAATCATAGTCGCTAAGGAAAGCTAACCATCTAGCTTGCCTCGCATTTATATTTTGTTGATTAAACAAATATTTTAGGCTTATGTTATCAAACATTAGCAAAAATCTTTTACCTATTAGGTGATGACGCCACATTTTTAAACCATGGATTATGGCAGTCAGTTCGAAGTCATAAGTTGTGTAATTTATTTTCATGAGTTTTTAACTTCCTTGATTCATACGCAATTACACGACTCTCTTGTGTTAGTACTCCACCCAAACCTTCGTTTCATGCACCAGTGGATACAACGAAATATTTGTCTGGATCTGCTATTTTTGTAATATCCCGATTTTGACCCCATTGCATTAAAATTGTACATGATATAAATATCATTATTTAATCATGGTGAGGAGCTCAAGGCCAAGGCCCCACCATGGATTTAGAGTTTTATGTATCGGAAATTAAAATCAATACCTATGGTTTTTGTGCAAGCCAGGCACAATATAAATTNGGGGGGGGGGATTATTCAAACCCTTAAGCCAATAGTGTTAAGCCAAATGTCAATGAGAGAACCCATAAAAATCTCAACTACCCATTTTGTCTTATGCACCCAATCGTTTAATTCTTCCAGAAGTCGGTTGAGACAGTTAATGCATTGGGAATGGAGATGTATGGAAGTCAATTTCGTATTGGGGCAAGCCATGAATTTTGGGAATTCGTATTTTTTCTTGTGGGGCAAGAAACCAACCATAAATTGGATCCCATTCCATTCCTCACCCATGTGTTTCACTTCCTCGCATAGCTGGAGCTAGTTGGGGCATTTTCCTTCACATTTTCTACAGTTTTCCTCATCTTTCCATGGCTGGGAACCCATATTTGTATGGCTTAGTGGTTGGGAAGAGAGATTCACGATTTGGGGGTTTATAGAGGCCATTTTTTCCCTTGCATTTCCCAAGAACATTTTCTGAAATCGAATTGCTCACCCATGGTTGAATTTTCGCCATCTACCATTCCGTTTTTGGTTGCCAAAATGTTTTTCTCTATGCCCAACACTTGTGTTTTCTGTTATGTGCATCATTGTTTGGTCTGAACTGTAACAGGAGTGGAAGAGGACCAGAATTGGCTTGATAAAACTAGTGAAGAGAAGAACCTATTGGAGTCATTTACCCAACATGCACACTTATTTGGTCAATTTAGTCCTATTTTATCCTCCATTCATTATTTGATTTTTTTGTCATTATTTATGAACTAGAGCTAACACATGCACCTACAACCACTTCTGATGACATGTTTACTTCAGTTAACTCCATTAGAGCTACTTGGAGTTATGGATGCACCACTTCCTTCAGTTGGACATGTAGTTACATGTGATGAGTCACTTTCAGTTAGACTCAGTCATCTATTGCACTCTGCTCAGTTAGGACTTAGTTGAGAGTCAGTTATTGATTATCTTAGTGGTTAACTATGTGTGTTTCCACTGTGGCTGACATTAAGTTAAGATACACACATCCATGCAATTCGAATGACCTCCTTAAGTATTCGAATTGTCTTGGAATTCATGCACCTAACATGACCATTGTTTTGTATTACTCGTTCTTTATTGATTATACAGAGCTGCAACTCCTATTGCAGCACCATTGTGCCATTTTCATGCTTAATTGTTTGAAATCTCTTATGAGACTTTGTTTTAGTCCCTAGATTACTGTGACAGATTAACATGGTATCAGAGCTCACAGTGGGACGAAGCTCATTCTCTCAAAAACATGGTTTTTGACGGATCTTGCATGAAAAATTGAGTAAAAGCTCAAATTTCATCACTGCACCAGAAGCTGAAGGTTTACCACTTAATACCCCAAGTAAAGGAATTGTTTATCAAGCTTGCTTGATCAATTATGCTGGGTGTGATGAAAACTTTAAATGTGCAGGATGTTCGACCTTACGGTGACTTTTTGTGCTTTTGTAAGTACAACTTCAAACGGACTCATGAATCCCTCTTCTCACCCCATTCACAAGCTATTCAGAATGGAAGTTGAAGATGATTGCATCTTTGAAGAGACAAGGTCTCTATGATGTGTCTATTGGACTTGGAAAAGAGTCTTATGAGAATGAGAATGACTGGCTAAATGATGGTGATAGATATTTTGGAGCAATATGTCTGGCCCTTTCTCATAGCTTGGGCTACCTTATTGGTTCTGTTGAATACCCAAAGGATCTCTGGACAAAATTGGATAGAACCTTTGGCAAGCGCAATGAGGATCATGATAGCACTTTGGAGATCACATCCAGCACCACAAGAGTTCTTTACTCGAAATTCTTGGTCTCTACCCTCTTTGATGAATTTGTTCAAGATGAAGAACAAGCAGAATCTTCTACACAGTCAATTCAAATTGAAGAAAGTCTCCTTGTAGTGACTCCTTCTCCTGATGCTCTGGAAGTTTGTGAGATCACTAATATATCATATCCTCATATGGATTACATAAAAGAAGACATTCGAATCTCTGATATTGAATAAAAACACTGTTGCACTTCCATGCAAACATCCACAAGTGATTTTCCTTTGAATTATGTGCAAAATTTGCCAGTAATTGCTTCCGAAAGTGAAGAGAAATTTGATTTTTCTCCCTCTAATGTTGCTGCTGGTGTGAAAATATGTAATACCTCAGATATTTTGGAAGAAATATCATATTACCAGAGTGATCCATTCACTCCCCTTGATCTATATCTTCCAGCAAATTCCTGTAGGATTGCATGCACCAAAATTCAGAATTTTGAAGAAGAAGAAAGTTCTGCATCCACCGTCTTGGTTGTCCATTTCTTTGGATCTGATATGATCTTATTTAGATATGACCTAATATTGCTCGGTTCAATATTTAAGCTTCATAAGCTTTCAGTACTGCTTGTAGCTGTTCTCATTAATTTTGTGAAGAAACACGTACCGCAAGTCTCCTTCAAAACTGCTGCTGGGGATTTGATTTCATTCCACACTTTTGGATCTGATATGAACTTATTTGGATTTGATATGATCTCATTTAGATATGATCTGATATTAACTGGTTTGAATTTTATATTCCAAGAGCTTTCAGTACTTCTTGAAGTTTCTCTCACTAATTTCGGTGTGAAAAATCAAGTACCACAATTCTTCTTCAAATTTATTGTTGGGGATTTGGTGTTAGTTTCCTCTTATGAGGTTGTTGATATTTTATTTTGTGAATCATTAGCTATTTCTGAAGCTATATCAGATTATGGAGCTCAAGCATTCGCTCTCCACAGTCCCAGGGCTTCTCTACCTTTGGTCACATGCTCATCTGCTCACAGAACTAGTAAAGAGGAAGACATTCTGCATCTGCCTGGACACTTGCTCCTAACACTTGGGGCTGATTTTACCACTCGTGGTTTGCTGTTCAAGGCTGACATATATCAGTTTCTTGGGTGTTCCTCACATGGTTCGAATTCCCAAGAACCTTTGCTCTCTCTTCAGATGATTTCAGCTACTCTACATGGGTCCAGTTTTCACCGTGCAGTTGTTTATATTTTTTATTCAGTTGAGTGCATTGTTCTTCTTCCAAAGAGGAATATTCCTCCAGACATAAGCATGTTGTATGGATTCATAGGTTCACATGCACAGTCTTAGGATGTTGCTGCATAGAAGAACCAAAAATTTCTTGATTTACTGCTTAATTTGAGGGGGGGTATTTTTCCCATGAGGTTTTTCCCATTTCCTTGATTATATTAAGCAATTAATTTATTGTAGGGTGACCTATGGCCTTTGTTGCTGGGGCCCTAGCATTTCATGCATTATTTTTACTCCTCCTGAGTATAGCTTAAGGGGGGGTGCTGGAGTCATTTACCCAACATGCACACTTATTTGGTCAATTTTGACCTATTTACCCACTATCCTAAGTTTAATTGACTTACTTGGCATCATATGAGCACACTATGACATCAAAATGAGCTCACCCACTCCCTCCTTCATTCAAGGAGGACAACTAAGCCTTCTCCTTCAGTTGGAGAGGTTAACTGGGCTTCCTCCTTCATACAGGGACCATTTCCGGGGTGATCTGAGTGTCATAAATGCATCTAATTGCTAACTGATTGTTACAATCAGTTAACTTGAGTTGTGAAGGATCCTCCATTCATTATTTTATTATTTTTGGTCATTATTTATGAATTGGAGCAAACACATGCGCCTACAACCACTTCTAATGACATGTTTACTTCAGTTAAGTCCATCAGAGCTACTTGGAGTTATGGATGCGCTACCTCCTTCGATTGGACATGCAGTTACATGTGATGAGTCACTTTCAGTTAGACTCAATCATCTATTGCACTCTGCTCAGTTAGGACTTAGTTGAGAGTCAGTTATTGATTATCTTAGTGGTTAACTATGTGTGCTGATTGTGGTTGACATTGAGTTAAGCTACACACATCCATGCAATTCGAATGACCTCCTTGAGTATTCGAATTGTCTTGGCATTCATGCACCTAGCATGACCATTGTATTGTATTTCTCATTCTTTATTGATTATATAGAGCTGCAACTCCTATTGCAGCACCATTATGCCATTTCATGCTTAATTGTCTGAAATCTCTTATGAGACTGTGTTTTAGTCCCTAGATTACTGTGACAGATTAACAGAACCCCACAAAGGATCAAGAGGGGCTAGCTATTCTTCTATTCACACCCTGAAGAGCACTAGAATGGAAGGTATGGCCTGAGGGACTGTGTAGCAGTGAAGGGAATACTTCCTTATGTTGGGTGTGTAGGTATTGTGGAGGTCAAGCTAGATAGATCTTGTGGAGGTGTCCATAGCTCTGTGGTTGAGCTCACTAGCTTAGCAATTCTTCCTTCACACTACCTTAACAGCCTGATAAACCCAACCGTGGATTGGCTTGGCTGAACCTTGTTGTGTATTTGGCTATGTGTGAGCCTGTTGTTCCCTATTTCCTTGTAGAAATCATGCCCGACTCAGGGGTAGTGGTTGTGTTGAGAGATTGATGAGCACAACTAGCCTATGGTTGAGTGGAACGTTGCAACGACATAGCTAGTTGCTTGGGGCAGCTCATTTTAAAGATAAGTATTCTCTTGTGTTAATTCTGCAATGTATTTGCTTTAAGAATTATTATGAATGCATGAATGTATTTGTTTCCATTGTGTTTTCATGTTTTATACATCTGCATATGTTTTTATTTTCAATGCATTATTGATTATGTTCATGGGGCTAGATGCTAGGTTTGATAGTAGTCGGTTGCATCCTCTCCATCGTCTTAGAGGGGAGGGGAAGTGACAATTTTCCTATATATATATATAGTGCAATGAAAATTCATTCATATGTACATAGTATAAATCATGAATTGATATTCACATAATGGAAATTTAAACATGGAATAGTAAAAACCATATACTATCAACAAATAGGTCTAGATGTCCATATATTAATTGTCTTCATCGACCTAGTTAAGTACAAACAAAATGAAATACTTAGATACTCTTAGTCAATAATTTGTCAATTTGCCATTATGTACTTAGATACTTTCATTCAAAAATTTGTCATTATGTAATATTGGTGTGTGTGTGTGTGTGTGTGTGCAATGCAATGCAAATTCATATGTGCATAGTGTAAATCTTGAATTGATATTCAAATATTGGAAACGTAAACATGTAATAGTAAAAACCATTTACTATCATCAAATAATTAATGTCAAATAGGTATAGATGTCCATATATTAATTGTCTTCATCAACCTAGCTAAGTATAAACAAATCCTAAGAAAATGAAATACCTAGAATAGTAAAAATAAACTTTTAATTTCCAAAGGCCAAAATATGGGGCTAGATGGAGATGGGTAGCATATGAAGTCAATAGATGATTTGTAATTACTTAGTCTATGACTAAGTTCATTCATTGGCACATACCTTATAAATTAATTTTGTAGAAAGAAAATTGTTATCTTTGTTTTCTTTTTACTTTGCATTAATTTTGATTGTGTATTCTAATAGTGTCCACTCTAAATGTTAGGGAGTTTCTAAACTCCAACATAGTTCATATCTAGAAAGTTTAATACAATTGTATATTACTGCCAAAACATTTTCTACCTAGATCCACATGTGAACGTGAGAAAAATCTCAACCCACTAAGACTAGCCTTGGGGGAAAGTCAACAAGTTGAGTGCCAATTGTCGCCACAACACTTGACTCCTTCTGTTTAGGCCAACTCCTTAACAAAATCCAAGGGAGGTAAGCCCTATAAAAAAAACAAAGGATGCCCACCTTGGAAAATGTGACTTATGAGTTAATGGATTAAACTAGGAAAGAAAATCTAACAAAGTAAGTTATTGAATAATTCACAATTTCAACATGCATAAAAAGAAGACCAATGTCTTATCTACTACGAAAAAAGGATACCACCTATGAAACAAGAAGTATTCTCCTATGAGACAAGAAGCATTCACATACTACAATAAAAGATCAGTTTCGCCAACAAAAAATTAAGTGTTATCTAATTACTAGAAAGCGAAAGCAAAGTCAAATTGTAACTCAAAATGAATAAATTAATGTTTAAGAAATCAATCACATTGTAATAACAAAAATATTTTACCCTAGAAATCCATTTGGGAAAGTATCTTAATATAGATTTTTCAACTCTTTCTTAATAGGAGGTTTTACATGCAAGGGGGCACACTCTTAGTGAGTGTTCTTACTTTTCTTCTATATTCTCAAAGACAATTTGCTAGCACTCCATGACAAACCTTATTTCACTTGGGACAAGCTTGTAATCCTTTCATCCTCTTGGTCATTATAATAGCCCTCTATCAATTCCATATTTTCCTCTTCATTGTAACACATATTCATGAAATCAAAACCAAATATGGGTATAAATAAAAACAAACATGGAAACATGACTTGCACTCTATCTTTGACAACAAGATTTTCATCTACACTGTGACTTTTTGTTGCGTTCTCTATCTCTATCAATTATCTAACAAAATTATTTTGAATTGAAACCATATTCTTTGGTACTTTGGGTCACACTCTCAATTTGAGATTGTTGCATGCCCATTTAGATATTTGGGATGTTGTTGTTCTAAACATGGAAAGACTTGGTGCTTGCCTTCTTCTCATGATGTTCAAAATTGTCATCTACCAACTTATGAACAATGCCCACATGTGGATAGACCTAGAGTTTGAGTCTTCTTTTCATCATCTTTCAAAATGTCCATAGTTGATGTAGATTGGTTCACTGAGTATTGGAAACCTTTTCCTATGAAGGCCAAAGTACCAACCAAACAACATATGTTGACTCTCAATTTTCTTTGGGTTGTCTCCAAGTCCTTTTTCTTTGGTTTGGTTTTTGGCTCTTGTGCATCTCTTTATTACCTTCCTCCATCATTTCAATTTCTCCAAGAAGGTTAAGAGACTCAAGAGTTCGTTGTCAAAATCCTTTCCTCCATAGCTTCCAGTTTTCCACATGATCATAATTATCTCCTATGGATTCCCAAACAAAGAACATTTTCCCCTTAGGTACATTTTCACTCACATAGAATTGTTTGATCCTTTATACTTCCTTATTGGTTGTAGGGAACATGTGTCACCACTCTATATGGCCATGTCATTTTCCAAGTAATCCCCAACCTTCTCTTTCTTAGTTCTTCTTCTTTCTTGTTGTGTCGATTCTTTTGACAATGCATAGGTGGAGGTAACAACCTTTTTCCTTTATTTTGCATCGATTTGTGACTCAACATCGCATGGTTTTGTTGCATGGTGGTGTCACCTTTTTCTTTTTCTTTAACAATGGCTTCCCTTTTCTTAGCATGAAAATATTAATGTGATGGTGGAGATAACACTTTGACCCAAACCTTTCCCAAACCATTAGCATGCCTTTTGCATCAAGTTGTAACTAGTTTTGAATAACCCTTAGTTTGTGTACAGTACAAAATGCAAAGGATACTTCGATTAATTCAAACCTTTCTATGTCCAAAGCTCTGCATCTTTTTTCCTTAGCCATTTTGAATTTGTTCACAAGCTTCTCCAAGGTTAACGTGGCATTGCTAATTTTTTTGTGAAGGCTTCAAGACATTTAAACCTATAACATTAGCTACTTCTATGAGTTGAATTCAATGCATTGTTTGACGTGAGACTATATCCATTACCTAGGTACATTCTTGATCAAGGAATCTCAAACTTGAAGGGTAGCATAGATTTTTTTTATGCATAAGGGTGAAATTTGAGGCACCTATCGTGGTAAAATATTTAACCTAGCCAAGAAAGCAAGTATTTAGGTGACCATCATATTAGGACTCTGTGGCAAACTTAAGAATTTTGGAAAGGGTTTTGTTGAAGGGCCTTGTATTATGTAAACAAAGTAAGGTAGAAAATATGGTACTTCTCACAAAGTTCTTTTGTATGTTTATTATTGAATATGACACCTTGTTAGAGATGATGAGGCTCAAGAGAAGAAAACAATGATTTGGTAAAGATAATTTAGTGATTGTCTTTTTAGTGGATTTAGCATAAGGAGTGACTTTCACTTATTGAGTGAAGTACATGATGCCAATCAAAATGATATATCACCTTTGGCTAGTCTTCCTATTGAGGTTAAAACCCCTTATGGAGAAGGTATAGGGAGACAATCTTATGTAGATCAATTACTCAGAGGGTGATGGATCAAATCTTAGCTAATCGTAATTGTAGTTGTGTGAATGAAGTATGGTCAAAATCAAGATCCTTATTTTTTCTTGATTTTGAGTATTAAAACCCTTAACCTTAGTTAAATTCTATTAAGCTTATTAAGCTTCTTGATTGTAGTTATTGTAGATGAATTCCAAATTTTCATCAAACTCTAGGGGTGATAATCATTATACATGCATAATAGCTATATAAGTATTTGGATCACACTCTCTAACTTTAATCTATATGAAAGGATATGGACTTGTAAGTCTTGTGAACTTAGAGAGATTTCCAAAAGTGAAATGGATTTTTTTATATATGAAAGGATATGGACTTGTAAGTCTTGTGAACTTAGAGAGATTTGTAAAAGTGAAATGGATTTTTTTATAACACGATTGACACAAGCATTTAAAAATTTACATAAACATAAAATAAAAATTATGATGTGTCTTAAACCTCTAAGAAGGTGTTTGGATTCCATCTTTGAAAATTCATAAATAACCCCAAAGATTGGAAGATGCTTGTATTCCATTTTTGAAAATTCATATATAACCCCAAAGAACACACCATGATTTTGTTGCATTTTCATTCCAACAAACCCATATAGACATATCCGCACATGGATCCGCAGCCATGTGAAAGAATGGAAAAAGAGGTTTAAGACCCGTGCTTCTTTATTCGTATGTTTTGTAATGGCACAAGAAACAAAATCATTAATGGATTTAATCATGTCCACATAAATGGAAGATGTTAAATATGTTTTTACTCTATTGCTAAGTTCTATTCGTACTGCTACCCTCTCACCTCCTGAGCTGCATTACCGGTGTAGGGAAACTAGAAAGCTCTTTTCACACTTTCTAGAACTGTCTTTCTGCTATATCTACCGTGAACACAATCAGCATGCAGACCGTCTATCTAAAACTGCACTTTCTATGGCTCCGGGATTTGGCACATTCTCTGAATTTTTTGATGGTCTTTTGATCACTCAGGATACTTTCAAGCTCATTTGAGCTGGTGCTTGGAGCATGATCTCTATTTCTCACTTGGCACCCTGTATTGTATTTAGTTTTGGAGCTAGCTCCTTTAGATTGCAGCTCTGCTGCTCTTTTTGTACACGGTAGATATGGGATTTGACTTGACAATATTTTATTGATGGGTATATTAATGTTGGATTAGCACTGATCCCTCTCCCTTGCAGCACAGATGAGTTGTGTCACTTCTTGATGTCAGGCAGTATTCCTCCTCTTTAGAACTATTCTATGAATGTAGCCCATATTTTGGGTGGGCCCAACAGATGCCCTTTGATTCAATATGAATAACAAGGATAGGCTTTTTTCTTTCTGAAAAAAGTTCTACTCTTGTAACATCATTTATTGGAATGCATAATTTTTAGGTAACAAGTCATGGTGCAATGTACCTCAAGAGATCGTAATCTATATATAGAGAGTATTAGGTATACATCAATGTACCTAAGAGTATATTACATCAATATATTTATATAAATATTGAGTATACACGAGCTTAGATTCAAATTTTAGGCTTTCTCTGGAGGTGCAAACCTCTTTTTAGGTATTGCACTCAATGAGCTATCAACTTTGGTGTGTCCTCTATATAGTCATTGATTTGATGCAAACCAAAAGACACATTTTTTTATTGAAGGTTCACATATAATATTTTTATTATTAATATTTAATATTATTTATGGCCGACATACAATATATATTATTATTTTTTATTTTGTTAGGAACGAACATTACATCTTCCCATACATGGTTTTAAAACCCTAAGTAAGGCCCTCCTAAAACCATGGGTTGTTTAGGAGGCCTTGCACATGGTTTTAACTCCTAAACCATGTACAATAAAACCATGGGTTGTTTAGAAGGCCTTGCACATGTTTTTTTGGCTCAAGTGATTTGGTGTATAAATAGAAATTTCACATTATGCTTAATAATTAAATAGAATTATTATTATATTTAGAATAGCTAGAATTATTATTACATTTAGAGTAGCTAGGTGTTTATAATAGGGGTTATATTGTAAGTGGTAAAGTTGTGTAAGGTTATGTAACATAATATTCCCATTAAAAAGAAATAAAATGTAAATGATGTCACCTAAAAAAAGTATATTGATTTGATCTTAAAGGTAGATTATCAAGATGGATCAAATATCTTGAGGTGTAATTTTTTTCCCAAAATTTAAGATAAAAAAATTTCACACCTCAAGAAAATTAGATCCTTTTGATATTTGATAAATCCTCTTTAAAATAGATCTATACGAGTAAATATAACTTCCAATTCAAACCGGGGTGAAATTTAATTAACAATTTTTCTTAAATTCAAATAAAAAATAGTTTTTTTTTTTTAATACCTTTGACTTACGAAACTAGTGCCTTAGAGTTTGACTTGCTAGACTAGTGCCTAGAGAACCGTTTACTCTACCAAAACTTGACCAAAATAAAAAATAGTTAAAACCTCTTTAAATTAGATTTAAAGTTGCAACCCTCGCTTCAACCATGCACATTTTCTTTTATGATATGTTATATGTACAAATTACAAAGACATGATATATTTTTTTGGTAATCAGTTTCTTAGATCTTAGACCATTATGGATTATTCCCTTAGAATGGTATAACTTCTTTAAACTACAGTTGGTTTTATTTAAAACTTCAATTGGATTTATTTAAAGCACTTTGTTGATGAGTAGGATAAAAGTCAACTAAAACTTCTTGTTTTTCTGACAAATATGTGATAAAAATTAAGACATGATATATTTTTTTGGAAATTAGTTTCTTAGATCTTAGACCATTATGAATAATTCCCTTAGAATGGTATAACTTCTTTAAACTACACTTGGATTTATTTAAAGCACTTTGTTGACGAGTTTAGACTACACTTGGATTTATTTAAAACTTCAATTGGATTTATTTAAAGCACTTTGTTGACGAGTAGGATAAAAGTCAATTAAAACTTCTTGTTTTTTCTGACAAATTTGTAATAAAAATTCGTCAAATTTTCTTTCTGGAAATTACTAATTTTTTTAATTTCATAATTTTAGTCATTATTATGTATCCTAAACTAATTTTCCAATTTTAAAACTACACAATTCACCTAAATTACAAATTAAACAGCTGAAATTATGATTTAAACACAAATTAATTAAATAACTGAAATTACGATTTAAACACAAATTGGTCTGCCTGATTCTAGCGGGTTGGGGGCTTTTTGGTTAATGCTTATAATGGCAGTAAGATAAACTCTAGACCATTTGCACCTAAAATTCAGGGAGTTTTCTGACTAAAATTCGGCAGAAATTGTTCAATGAGTAGTTTTCAGTGATTGAAATTGCATAATCTAGATGCTCTAAGCGTAATAGAGAGACCTGAATCTATTTCTGTAATAAAAATTGCTATTTTATCACTAAAACACTTAATCCTGAATCTATTTCTGTAACAAAAATCGCTATTTGATCACTAAAACACTTATTTTCAATAACAAATCATGTTACCAACCAAACTTACAAAAATCATGTTGCCGACCAAACTTACCTGATAATGCAAACGGTCTAGAGATTAGCCAACTCCCTTATAATGCTCCATCGGTTGAAAGGACTTACCCATTCCTAGATGTGGGGAACCTTCACCGTCTACCTAGCAAATTCACTCTTTAATGTGGAGCCCCCACGAGCTTTGCCGAACCAAGCGGAAGAACCGCTGCCAAGTACACCGTGTAGGGAGTGCCAACTCAGCAGATCCGGTCAGACACAATTCCGTACACGAAGCAAGCAGGTTTCGAGGGGTTTAGCATAATATAAAGGGAGATATAGTCAATGAGTAGGCCGCGTGAATGGAAGAAGAATCAGAAGCAACAGCAGAAGACTTCCAAGTTCATTGTACATTCTGCGGTTCTTTCTCTTTTCTTGGCTGCGATTTATTCATCTGCAATTTATTCCACACGATTTTGACTACTCAAATCAATTACATTCAATCCAGAAGCCCTGTCTCGTACGCAATTAAACCATGGCCTGCATGTTTCTTTTTTTGTCTTTCTTAAATTTAGATGGAATCCATGCTGGCTTGAACAAGCTCATAGATAGGCCGTACTATGTAGCGTGAATTGCTTGAGTAGTCAGTGCACTGTTTTTTTAAATTTATACTCTCTGTGCGTAGAAATGAAGCTTGGCAGTGAAGGCAGAGTAGTGTTTACAGCATGAGCACAGTGGATATATTGTATCCCAGCTCTCAAGTCATGGAGGTGTTAAAGAAACAAGAAAGAAAGCACGCATTAAGCTACTTTTGCAAGATTTGCAGCAAGAGATTCGTCTCAGGAAGAGCCCTTGGTGGTCACATGAGAGCCCATGCCCCCGCCTCAATTGCTGCAGACACGTTCACTCAAACTGAATCTCAGAAGATCAAGAGGCCCAGAGCTTCGGATCACAAATCAATGGAGGAGAAGGAGAAGGATGAAGAGGGTTTGGATAGTAATGGAAGTAATCTAATGTATGCTCTGCGAAAGAATCCCAAGCGCAGTTGGCGGTTTGCAGATCGGGACTACTCGTTTATGTTAGGTCACGATTTCGATTCCAAATCCATCGATTCTTCTATAAATTGTGATCTGTGTGGAAAAGAATTCAGTTCCTGGAAATCCATGTTTGGCCACATGAAGTGCCACTCTGATACTCATCAAGATAGTAGCGATGCCCATCTTGAAGAGTCATGGCAGCATGAGACCCAGGACAATGAAGCAGAAGAAAGTGAGAGTGAGATTGCTAATCCAAGAGAAAAATCAAGCAGGTTTCATAAATGGAAGAAGGGAAAGAGATCCAGGAGACCGAGGCATGTAATCCAATGTATTAGTCCTTGTGAACAATTTGGTTCTGAAACCATTAATGAAGTAGAGGAGATGGCAATGTGTCTTGTAATGCTTGCAAATGAAGTAAGCACTGTTCAAAAGCCACTAGTCCAAGTTGGGGCTGAGGAGCCTGGATCAGTTGACCTCAAGCTTCCCAACACTGGTTCACAGATTTCAAAATGCATGAGGAAGAAGCTCAGATATAAGAAAATTGATGGAGATGCTGTTCTTTATGCTGATGATGGGGTTAAGAAGGCCAGGTACAAATGCATCACTTGCAATAAGGTTTTTCATTCCCGTCAGGCTTTGGGAGGCCACAGGACTAGCCACAATAAGATCAAGGGCTCCTTTTTGCAGACAGAAGAGGAAAACGAAAGCCCAGAAGAAGAAATTACAGACGAGGAGTTCATTACTGGATTGGACTCTTACCAGGAGGCTCGTTCAAAGGAGAGGACTAAGAATTCTTGTGTCAAGCTGGCTAGTTTGTCAGGTAAGAAGTCTCTAAGAGTCCATGAATGTTCAATCTGTCACAGGGTTTTTGATTCGGGTCAGGCTTTGGGTGGTCATAAGAGAGGCCATTCGAGTAGTGCTGGAGCTTCAGATACTCTGAGTACCATTTCCAGCAATAAGGACTCCAGTATTCAGCAGCAGCAGATGCCTGCAAGAGTGGAACTGTTGGACCTAAACTTGCCTGCCCCTGTTGATGATGATTCTGATGCTGGAAACTTCAATAAGTTGGGTGGTAATGCAGTAGATTTTGATGGAGCTTCATATGACCAAACCCATAGCCTTCCTTCCTTGCAGTCTTGATTGATGGGAAGCTACCCGAAACAGGGACTGTTGTTGTACAGTAATCATACCGATATAAGTAAGTGTGATGACGCAGATAGTAAGGTAGGAAATTGGAAATTGGATTTGGCAGAGGATAGTGTACAACCTTGGTTGTAATTGTGAGCCATAGAATTGTCAGAAATTGATTCAGTTTTATACATTTTTATGTTTCCAATGTTGTAATTGGGAGGCAGAGGATAGTGTACAACCTTGGTTGTAATTGTGAGCCATAGAATTGTCAGAAATTGATTCAGTTTTATACATTTTTATGTTTCCAATGTTGTAATTGGGAGGCAGAGAATTGTCAGTAATTGATTCAGTTTATACATTTTTATGGTTCCAGTGTTAGTGTTGTATAGGGTGAACTTTCAAGTATAACATAATTCTCTTTACTCTGACAACTTTCAATTTTGTTAATAGTGTTTTATTTTTTTGATGTTTTTGGTCATTTTAGTTTTTACAAATTTTAGTTTGCAGTAATTGTAATTTTGATTCTAAAAATAGAGTCTTCAAAAACCTTAAAAATCTAAATTATACAATTCCACCAACATATATCTGCAATTTCAATAATATCAATCTGATTAAAATCATATGAAAACAAACTAAAATATAATGCAGTTAGCTTACACCATCCCTACATTGCAACTTTGAAAACATTTAACAAATTTATTACATCCCATCAAATGAATGCATACAACCTGCATTGTAACTTACGCTGCTATATATTCAAGTTCCACCCTTACTGCTGAAAGAACTGCTAATGATTAAAAGATGCAATACAAGATGCTTTTTTATATCACATATGTTGGGCCATGATTGTAACTATGACATTTTGAACTTGATTTCACCAATTTGCAATATGTGAGTGCAAACTCCTATGGCAAGTATCCTTCAAAGCAGGGATATTGTTTGTTTATTTGGTTAGGAGAATATATACAAATAAATTAATAAAAAATTAATTAAGTCAATTAAATTAAGCTTATATAAATGGAAAATAAGAATTAAAAAAAATAATATAAAAACATAATTGACACAAAAACCAAAAAATTCATACTTAAAAAAGTGTAAGGTGGTTACCACTAACACAACACATTCCAATGACATAATTTCATGTTAACCGCTTTAAAAGATAGTGTGGTTCTCAACCCATTCCCATGATTTGCAATTCCTTTTGACATCATCCCATAGATTCATGTTAACCACTAAAGTCCTTTTCTTTATGTGTGATTCCAAACTTTTCGAGCAAACCCAATGGATTCCACTTTTTATCTATTATGGCGATAATATGGATAATAATAATCAGATATATAACTGAGAATACCTATCTCTTATTGTTGTCCAACCAAGCTGTAACGTCCCCGACCCTCTGACAGTCGAAGAGGACGCTACTAAACACCAAACATAAACCTCCGGGCAACTAGCCCCATGAACATGAACATACATAAAATGCTAGAATAAAATTCTTAAAACATAAAACATACTAAGATGCATAATCCTTCATATACATAGTGGAAGCAAACATACATTCAATCAAGCATGCCACATGTTCATTATATTCATTAATCAGTAATATAAACAACTCAACAACAATCCCAAAATATGTTTGCAACCACAACAACCAAGAAGCAACCCAAAACCAGTGGAAGACAACAACCCCAAACTCACAATGAAAACGATGGCAACATTACACAGTACCAAAACAGGGGAGAAGTCTGATTCTCAATCTTGGACAAAGGAAAAACATAAACGAAGACCACAATCGATAAGGAGAATAAGCGTGAACTTACACACCGCAGATGGGGAGAAGACGGATTCCCAGCATTGACAGGGAAAGCATACACACAGCAAAATCGTGCCTCTCAGGCCACCTTCCAGCTCACCGCGTGAGATCATAGTCCCCAACTCCTGCGTGAGGGAAACCATCCCATTTCTAGCCTATGTGTGAGGATTCAACAAACTGACGGGGAAATCGTGAGGAGAGTGAACGGGACGACTCATTGTGGGAGGAAGAACAAAGCAATGAGTAAAAAAACCTAAACAGACCACCGTCATCCCAAAAGTGGGGAACCGCCCGACTGCCTGCATGAGGGTAACCATGGAGATCTCCTGAAACCGTCTTAATAATATTAGAATCACTTGGATCCATAATGCTAAGACAGGACACCCGATAATACTTGCCGCAAGTTGTTCCTAGATCAACATTGTTTCCATTTCCTGGCTAAACCATCCCGGGTGCTCTCACTGATCTCTTGCCTGCGCATGAAGAGAACCCTACCTCATGGAAGAGTGGGGAGAATGGGAATCGAGTCTGTTCCCCTGCCCCAGCATGAGTGAGTGAGCCAGCTGGTGGAGTGTGCGTGGGGCAAGGACTGGCAGTCCTGTCACCCACCACTTCCCCGCCATCACTCCTCCCAACTAACAGACAACATAATTTTTAAATGGATGGCTGACACATGGAAAACTCCCAATGACCCCCCACGGGTTGGATAACCCCCCCATTAACTCAATATTGTTTGGTAATATAATAAAGAAGGGAGATAGATATAGTGTTTTACATGGAACTTCTTAATGCATGAACTAAGATAGCTCCCTATTGAGACTAAGATAGAGGTCCTTATTGAGTAAGGCTGCCGAGACTTACTCCAAGGCTTAGTAGTAGTTGGACTAGTTGGACTAATAAAGGGCAAGTATGTGGTATAGCTTACATATATTCTTGACAATATTGGTGGGGAAGTGGTTCATTAAACATACCTATCCACTATGATAAAACTGAAGAATAAACAAACCAAGATGGTAGTAAGTTAACATTTTCATAGTAAGCTAACATTTTCATTTTATTTACATGGAATCAAATGATGTGTATACTAAACATTATTCTAATTTCCAATTTTTATGGAAATTTTCAACTTATTTTAATTTTTTCTTTGGTTCATAATTAAATTAAATTAAAGTTTGATTAACAAAATCTTTGAATCTTGAAATGTTTTATTTGGTTTTATTTGTTTATAATGAATTCAAAGTTTGATTAACAAAGTCATTGATTTTTGAAATATTTTTATTTGGTTTAATTTTGTTGGGAACGTAATCCTTGGTGTTAGGGTTATTGTGCGCCATTCACATGCAAGGAAGACCATATGTCGAATCCAAGAGTCCACTTGGCAAGTCGAATCCAAGAGGCAGTTTCAATGTATAAATAATTATTCAATTAATGAGGATTAACTGTGTGCTTAATGCATGTCCTTATGTCTTTGTGTGGATAATCCTCTTGTATTTGTCTTGTGTTCAACCAATTATGTATTTTCCCATTTGGGGCAACCTAATAGTGGTGTCATAGCTCATTATGAGCCCTTAGCTTGTGCTTTTCTGCCTTCCATATTCTCCTCGATCCTACTCCTCTGTCAACATTTAGACTTGCAATTATTCTATGAGGCATCTTTTAGAGCTTCATGACTCCTGCTACATACCCAGTTTGGCTACCATTATTCTTTCCCTATGTGCCCTCCTTAGTCCTAGATTCTGCCAAAATTAATTGTTCTTTGGAAGAAATTGAACATTTCCCCCTCTCCTTTCAAATCCTTAATTCTGCACACAAATTGTTTGTGTTTCCTTTTGGAGTGTGTTTCTATCCAATGCTAAGGTTGAAATCCATTGGTAAAGAATTGTTGGAATAGAGATGTATACACTCTTGTGGATTGTGAAACTTGTGGAACAACTCATAAAGACTACTCCTTCTTTAGTGCATGGACTACTCCTTCTTTAGTGCATGGGCCTAGTGATGTCTTATTGTGTTGCAACCACCATGAAGAAGCCCATGGTATAAAGCATTGACTGCAATGGTATTTCTCTATGTCAAATTCCAGAGTTGTGGATCTGAAACTATGTTGATGTCTATTGCAAGCTCGATTTTGTTGAAGAACTGTGACCTCCACGTTGAAGAGTTGCATAATCAAGACTAGTAGTGTATGCTGTGATTTTTCTCTAGTGCTAAGTGAAAATTTTTGTAACCCAAACTGGTTTTAGTTTTAGTTCACTGCATATGGTTTAATGCCCAAACCCCACCATGCATGTTCATATAAAAGTCAACATTTTAAACTGTAAAATTGAAACACATGAGATAATTTCAACTTTTTCAACTTAGAAAATTTTATGACACCCCTGCTTTTCTTACTTAGAAAAATATTTCAGTCAACACACATGAAATCTTAAGACTGAGAATTTTGAACAAATGGTTTAGGAAAATTCCCGAAGGTAAAACATGTTCTTCAGAGACATATTTTATTTTCAGGAAAAATTTACAAATTTAAAACAACAGTACTTATCTCAGCATTTCATCCTTGAGATGTGTTCCAAACACTCATTGTACGTCCTGTAAAAATTTCTAGAAATATCACCTCAAAATCTGTGCTCATTGATAGTAGTACGACCCACATGTGCGACCTCGATCTCTGTGCAAATCAACAATCCATTGTCTCAAAAATTGTTCTATATGGTTTGTTGTCTTTCTTCAAAATTGGTGCCCACTTGCCACGATTTTTGTGCTATTGTACGGATATGTACTGTACTGATTGCTTGTACAGATTGTTCCTCGATTTCTATGCAATAAATGCAGTTGAATGACTGCCTTGGAATTTGTGCTTCCCTACTAGTTTTTTTTCTCTTGAAAATATCCAATCTTTCTCCTCATTGGAATTTGTGCAAGGGTTTCTCACTCTCACTTCTCTCTCACTCTTCTCCTCTCCAAAATTCGTGTTGTATGGTATGTTGTACTTTCCTTGAAATATGTTCCCACTTGCCTCGATTTCTGTGTTGATGTACGGATCTGTACTATATGGATTACCTGTATGAGCTATTCCTCGATTTATTTGCAATAAATGAAGCTGAACATTTACCTTGGAATTTGTGTCTCCTACTGGTTTTCTTCTCTTGAAAATCATGCCCTTCTCTGATCTTTCTCCTCCTTGGAATTTGTGTCAGGGTTTCTCACTCTCACTTCTATCTTGCTCTTTTCCTCTCCAAAAATTCTCTCTTTGGGATGTGAACAATGAATTAGGATGAGTCTTTCCCTAACCTTTTTGTTTGAGTAACCACCATCCCAAAATAAATGGCTTAGATTAAAAGCCAACTAAATGAGATATATGGCTCATGTTAAATTTCACTTTCTCATTAAAATCAGTTTTAAATATTAAATGAGAATTTGTTACTCACCCACCTTTAATTCTCATAAAGTCACTTTTTACAATAATTAATGACTCAAAGTCACTTTATTAAATAAAGTCATTCGCACTTTTAAATAAGATAGAGACCACATTTAAAGTGCTCTTGTCCACCCCAAGGCATGGATGGACAAACACTTCCTAGCTAAAATTTCAATACTCCCTCTTATCGAGGAAGGTGTTCTTCACCACCCCCATCTTGTCTCTGAAATGAATATGCTTCTCTCTTCCCAAAGACTTCGTGAGAATGTATGCAACCTGCTCATCAGTAGAAATGTACTGAAACTCTACAACTCTTCTATAAACATAGTCTTTGATGAAGTGGTATTTGATCTAAATATGCTTTGACCCGTCATGAAACACCGGATTATCAGAGAGCTTGATGCAACTCTGATTGTCACAATGAATTATAGTAGGCCTCAACTCTTGACCAAATAATTATACCATCAACTTGCAAATCCATAATGCTTCACAACTAGCCTGATTGGATTCCATGTACTCATCCTCTGTCAAACTCAAAGCAACGGACTTTTGCATCCGATTGAACCATGACACAACTGTTGAGCCCAAACTAAACAACAACTAAAAGTGCTCTTCCAGTCTGAAGCACTTCTTGCCCAATCTGAGTCAATGAAACCAACCAATCCCACTCCATCCCGAGCTCTTGTAGTCTAGACCATAATCTACAGTACCAACAAGGTATCTCAAAATGTGTTTTGTAGTTGTCTAGTGTACTCTCTTGGGCTCCACCATGAACTAACTAAGACTGTTTTGTTAGAAAACATGACCGCAGAGAAATAACAAATATCTAGTTAAATCATTAAACAAGACACAAAACACATTAAACACATTACAAAGAGACACATATATAACATGGTTCACCCAAACGATGGGCTACGTCCACACAGAAATTGCCAGTCCTTTTATTACAGTCCAGAAAGATGAAGGGATACAACCTGCAGCAAAACAACTGCACTTCCTCTTCATGCTCTCACAATCTCCCTCACACAATCACAGAGATTGTTTACAATGCTATAGTACCCTACATAGCCGTGTTACAATGCTTTCTTTTATAGAGGAAAAATACCATGGGAAAATACTACGGCTAATCCAATACCATGGGTCTGCATAACTGTTGGCCTGCCCCGAAAACTAAGGCAGGAGGACTGAGTGTACAATACACTTGGGGCACAAACACAACTGAATAATATCTCTGGATTTGGAAGATCAGGTTCCACAACCAACAATATCCGACTTGGATATTGATCACAACAAATCCACTGCTGTTTCACTTGCTGAACTATGCTCTGGACCTTGGACTTGGAAAATTTCTTATTTTCACCTTCATGCTTGAAGCCCAACAAAAACTGAGTAGGAAATAAGTTTCTCTCTAGTCACTCCCTTTGTGAACATGTCTGCAGGATTCTGGATAATATGTATCTTTTCTAGTTTTAACAGTTCTTCATCTAGAACAGATCTTATGAAGTGGTATTTGAACTGTATATGTTTAGTCTTCGAATGAAAGGCTGAGTTCTTTGCAAGATGAATGTCGCTCTGTCTATCACTGTATAGCCTGCTATTATCCTGCTTCTTACCCAATTCCTCCATGAACCTTTGCAACCAAATCATCTCCTTACTAGCCTCTGTAGCAACAACATACTCTACTTCCGTTGTTGAAAGTGCAACAACCTGTTGCAGTTTTGAAATCCAACTTACTGCTATTCCACCCATACTAAACACATACACTGTGGTGCTCCTCCTGCTGTCTTTATCACCAGCCATATCTGCATCAACATATCCCTGTAGAACAGTGTCTGAACCTCCAAAACATAGTGCATGAGAAGTGGTACCTCTCAAATTCCCGAGAATCCACTGTACTGCTTTCCAATTCTCTTTACCTGGATTATTCATATACTTGCTCACAACTCCCACTGCATATGCAATATCTAGTCTTGTGCACACCATGGCATACATCAAGCTTCGAACCGCTGATGAATAGGGAATCCTAGACATGTAATCTATCTCTTCATGTGTCTCTGGACACATCTCCTTACTTAGTTTGAAATGGATGTCTAAAGGTGTAGTAACTGGTTTTGCATTCTGCATTCTAAACTTCTACAACACCTTTTCTATGTACTCACCTTGAGACAACGTCAATTTGTGATTTTTTATGTCTCTTGTTATTCTCATACCAAGGATTTGCTTTTCAGCACCCAAATCCTTCATCACAACTGGATTGGCTAGTTTTCTTTTGAGCAAATTTGTATCATGCATGTTAGAACCTGCAACAAGCATGTCATCCACATACAATAACAAGATAATATATCTTCCATTATCTAGCCTTTTGAAATAAACATAGTGGTCAGAATGTCATCTATCATAACCTTGTTCTGTCATAAACTTATCAAATTTTAAATACCACTTCCTTGGAGATTGCTTCAGGCCATATAAGCTCTTCTTAAACTTGCAAACCAAATTCTCCTTCCCTTTGACCTCATACCCTTGTGCCTGCTGCATATAAATCTCTTCCTCCAAATTCCCATGGAGAAAGGTTGTTTTTACATCTAACTGTTCAAGATGCAAATATTCTACCGCCACTAGACTTAAAATAGTTCTAATTGAAGTCATTTTAATAACAGGAGAAAATATTTCATCAAAGTCTATACCTTTCTTTTGTGCAAATCCCTTTACAACAAGTCCAGCCTTGTACCGCTTCTTGCCTCCATTTTCTTCCTTCAACCTGTAAACCCATTTATTCTGCAATGCCCTTTTTTCTGTAGGAAACTTAACCAGATCCCAAGTCTGGTTTCTTACCAATGAGTCCATCTCCTCATCCATGCCTTGCTCCCACTTCTTTCTAGTTTCTACTTGCATTGCTTCTTCATAACATTCTGGTTCACCAGAATCAGTCATCAATAAATAATACAGTGAAGGAGAGAATCGTTTAGGGGGTCTACTTAACCTGGTATATTTTCTTACTGTTGCAGGAGTTTCAGGCACCTGCTGCTGCTCTTGATTTTCTGGTGCCTTTGGAACTTCATATTCTTTCATTTCATCAAGCACTGTGTACTCTATGTTTTCCTTTTCTTCTTTCTTTCCCTGCAACTGATCTTTGTACATGACCTTTTCATTGAATACTACATCTCTACTCCTAACGATTTTTTTGTTTTTCATAATCCCACAAACGATAACCAAAATCATCAACCCCATATCCAATAAAGGTACATTTCTTGGATTTAGCCTCAAGCTTTGTTCTATCATCTTTATCAATATGGAAAAATGCTTCACAACCAAAAGTTCTCAGAAATGAGTATTTTACTTGTTTACCTGTCCATGCCTCCTTTGGAATCCCACCATCCAAAGTGCTTGAAGGCCCTCTATTTATTAAATAAACAACAGTGTTTACAACATCAGCCCAAAACTATAAGGAAAACCCTACATGTAGTCTCATACACCTTGCACGCTCCATGATCGTTGTGTTCATCCTTTCTAACACACCATTTTCTTGTGGTGTTCCAGGGACTGTCTTCTCTCTCTGAATCCCATTGTGTGAACAGTAACTGTCAAACTCCTTGCTTCAGTATTCACCTCCATTATCAGATCTGAGACATTTCAACCTTTTTCCTGTCTCATTCTCAGCCAAATCTTTCCACTTCTTAAAAGTATCAAACACATCAAATTTCTATTTAATGCAACAAACCCAAGTTTTTCTTGTTGCATCATGAATAAAAGTAACATAATAATGAGAGCCACCAAGAGATTGTACCTGAGCTTCCCCCCATACATCTGTATGGACAAGCTCTAACTTTCCACTCTTCTTTTGTTTCCCAACCCTGAAAAAACTAACTCTTTTTTTTTCCATAAGCACAATTGTCACAAAATTCCAAACTTACCTGCTTCATATCTGGAAGTAGTTTCCTTGAGTGGAGAATCTGCATTCCCTTCTCACTCATGTGGCCAAGCCTATGATGCCACAATGCCGCACCTGTTTCTGTGGAAGCTACAGAGATAGAATAATTAGTATTATGAGGACATAAATATAACATACCTATCCTATCTCTTTTTGATATTACCATTCATCCCTTAGTGACCTTCCACCACGTTTCTCCAAACGTAGACAAATAACCGCCATCTCCCAACTTCCCTGTTGAGATCAGATTTCTTTTCATAGCAGGAATGTGCCTTACATATTTTAGCAGCCAGTCATTTCCATTAATTAATTTAATCTTTACCTTACCCTTTCCAACAATTTTACATGGTTCATCATCCCCCAATAACACATGCCCAAAATCACCTTCAACATAAACATGAAATAATTTTCCATGTGGTGTAGCTTGACATGAAGCCCCCGAATGTACTACCCAGTAATCACTAGTATTATCTAATGCAAGAATCAAAGCATATTGTAACACATCACCTGCTACATTCGCTTCCTGAGTAGTCTCTTGCTGTTTGTCTCCTTTCTTCTTTGGATCTTTGTACTCTTTCTTCAGATGTCCTTTCTTACCACAGCTCCAGCAATCTATTTTTCTGAATCTGGACTTGGATCTGCCATTTCCAAACTTTTCGCGGTTACCTAGGCTCTTTCCTCTCTCCTTTTGTCTCCCTCTACTCTCCATGGTCAACGCATTACCTGATGTCTCCCCTGTGCTTTTTCTTCGCATTTCCTCACTAAGAATAACACCAACAACATCATCAAACTTAAGAGTGTTTGAACTAGGGACAAAGTTACTTACAACCATGACCAAGCTATTCCATCTTTATGGAAATGAACACAAGATTAGAAGAACCCTAACCTCATCATCAAAGTTCAATTTTATAGAATTTAATTGACTGGTAAGTGTATTAAACTCATTTAAATGATCAACAATAGATCCACCTTCCAACATCTTCATATTAAATAAACGCTTCATTAAAAATACCTTGTTGGAAGCCGATTGTTTTTTGTAGAGCTTACCCAATGCGCTCATTATGCCCTCTATTGTTTTTTCTTTTGAAATATTGAAAGCCACCAACGAAGCTAGGCACAACCGTATTGTTCTCAGTGCATTTCTGTCAAGAACCTCCCATTCTTCATCCTTCATAGCCACCGGCTATTTTTCTTTTCCGCCCAACAACAGGTACAAATCCTTCTGGTATAGATAGTCCTCTATTTGCATCTTCTATAAATGATAGTTTTGGTCGTTAAATTTCTTGAACGTAAACTTTCCCTCTTTTGCCATTGCTCCCACTCGAACTAGGAACCCTTCTTTCCTACGAGTTTACCAGCCAAATAGATCGTTTGGATATGATACCAATTGTTAGAAAACAGGACCGCATAGCAGTAACAAATATATAGTTAAATCATTAAACAAGATGCAAAACACATTAAACACATTACAGAGAGACATAGATATAACATGGTTCACCCAAACGATGGGCTACATCCACAAAGAAATTTCTAGTCCTTTTATTACAGTCCAGAAAGATGAAGGGATACAACCTGCAACAAAACCGTTGCACTTCCTCTTCATGCTCTAATAGTCTCTCTCACACAATCACATATATTTTTTACAATGCTGTAATACCCTACACAGTAGTGTTACAATGCTTTCTTTTATAGGGGAAAAATACCATGGGAAAATACTACAGTTAACCCAATACCATGGGTACGCATAACTGTTGGCCAACCCCAAACCCCAAGGTAGGGGGAACGAGTGTACAGTACACCTAGGGTACAAACACAACTGAATAATATCTCTGGATCTAGAAGATCAGACTCCACAACCAACATGTTTACCGCAAAACTCATATCTGGTCTGGTGTTGACCAAATAGGATGGAAATTTAAAGTAGGATCCACCAACTCTCCCTCATAAGAATGAAGCTTCTTCTAGTTGGTTATCATAGGTGTGGGCATAGGCCTGCACTCCTCCATCCAAAATCTCTTCAGAATATCTGCAACATATTTTCCTTGCCCTAGAAAAACATGGCCATCCTCCTGCCACACTTCCATTCCTAAATAGTAATGCATCAACCCAAGGTCTGCCATCTCAAAATCTGAAGCAATATGTTTCTTACATGCCGCAATCAAGTGCTCTCCTCTTGTAATGAACAAATCATGAACATATAGCAAAAACATGAGTGGATCACCTCCAAATTCAATGAAGTATATGTTGGGATCAACCTCACTCTTCTGAAACCCAAACGAAAGTAGATATGAATAAATCCTCGAGTACAAAGCCTGTGGGGCTTGCTTTAGACCATACAAGGCCTTTTGCAACTTGCATACATGAGAATCCCTCTCATGAATCTCAAATCCCTTTGGATGCTCTAGATATACCTCCTCATGTAGAAGACAATTGAGAAAAGCGATCTTCACATCCATTTGATGAATCCTCCAACCCATCTCTGCAACAATGGAGATAACTGCTCTAATCAAAGAAAATCTAGCAACTGGCGCAAAGGTCTCGTCATAATCAACTCCCTCTACCTATGAGAACCCACATGCTACAAATTGAGCTTTGTACTTCTCCTTGCTTCCATCTGAAGCATGCTTGATTTTATAGAGCCACTTGAAAGTCACAACCGACTTTCCCTTTGGTCTCAAAACCACCTCTCAAACATCATTCTTCATGATGGAATTGTACTCTTCCATCATGTCATCTCTCCAAACCTGGTGTGCAAATGCCTCCTCATAAGCAGTAGGATCAAACTCATGCAAGCTGGTCACTTGTGCCAAATAACTGGAAAATCTCTTTGGTGCCCTGCTCTCTTTGACCTCCCTCCTGGGTGGCCCCACAAACTCCTCTACTTCCTTCACAATATCCTTAAGCCAACATGTCTTTCTCTTCTTGGAAGTAGCATCATGTGGTGGACCCTCCTCTACATCCTCATATAGCGAATGTCTCCCTAAAGAAGTACCTGTGGTCTAAAATCTTGTTCTTGATGAAACTGAACCTAAACCCAGTCACCCTTGAGGCTTGTGACCCTGTTCTGTGACTCATTGAAATCTGTGATGCTATCACCTATGGAGTAGTAATTTGATGCCGCTCCTCTGACTCCCTAGACTTTAGAAAGGCTTGCTCCTCCTCAAATATCACCTCCCTCCTAACCACAATCATTCCTATGTGTAGGAATGTATATGTAGAAATCCTTCGAAGTCTTGTCATAGCCAACAAAAATTACCCTCTCTTCAGTAGCCTCCAACTTTTTCCTCTTCTCAGAAGGGACATGGGAATATGTAGGGAATAAAAAAATGTGGAAGTGGCCTATCTCATGCTTCTTCCTGGTGAACTCTGTCAAACACTTGGATATCTAGGGTTTTTTATTAAAATTTACTCATAAATTTAAAATAAAAACCACCACTTCAGTATAATCTTAAACATCGTTGGCGTGCTTACGGTCAACCTAGGTTCAGATCCCTTTGTTTGTCAACAAAGCCCAAGATATCATCCCAATAGAGAAGGACCCCATTGGCAACACCTACGATGCAGATGCAGTCTCACCCGAGATATCTATTGGGAACTTCCAGAACAAGGTTTATATAGTTATGTGGGGATTTTCACTCTTACAGTACTTCTTAAATCACTCAACCGATACCAAGAATTTATACTTCTTGTTCTTGCTTATTCATTCAAGATAACAATCTCATTATTCATCGACACNACACACACACACACACACACACACACACACACACACACACATGGGTTTACTCATAAACAGACATTGTGCAACCTATTCAGATTCACTAATTCACAATATACATGCATTCGACATAAAAATAATTATCAAATACACACAGAGACAACATTTAATGCGTAAACCCATCCGAGAAAAACCACAAAGGTGCTCTTCATCTAGAATGAGAAATAGGTTAGCACCTTTGGTCTACGCACTCAACTTGCAGACTCTTCTTTAGATATCTTTTACAATTCATATGGATTTCTCTCCTCTCATGCTCTCTGGTTTTGGGTCTATGTATTTCTCCTCTTATTCTCTTAACTGTCGATCCACACATAGTTTGGATCTATTCTCTAGCTAAGAAGCTCTTTTCTTCTCTCAACTTTTGATCTGCACACATCCTAGATCGATTATCGAGCTAAGCATCTCTCTTCTCTGTCAACCTAGACTGGCATTAACGATGACGAACAACCCGACAATCAATAACCCAATAACTAATCCCCACACATCGCTTGGGTTCTCACTTTTATAATCTTTTACACGTCTTAATCAACTGACTCTTTTCTGTTAGATGACATGCTATCATTTCTATTTCTGTACCTTAAGTTACAACTGCAAATAGGCACTATCAGCCCAAAATACAATTATGCTTTATTACCAACAACGTGCTTTATTCTAACTAACTCCTTACCCATGATCAGTCGAACTTTCCTTTTCAACTTCTCTATTCTTCTTTCGTCGTGGTTCCTTCAGTTACGACTCTTCCTCAGTCATAGCTCTTATTCCGTCGTGGCTTCACTTCCTTCACATATCTTCTTCCTTCGCATCTCTTCCTTTGTCACAACTTCCTTTTTTGTCTTGCGACCGAAGTATTTATCTTCCTGAGAAGAGTTCTAGATGAATTCTACCTAACGTTTCCTAGGTCCAACAGGGCCCCAACAGTCACATGTGGCTCGTACCGAGCCACATTAGTATGAAACCTTTGTTATTGCGACCTTGCTTTGAAAATCCTCAAATATTTTCATTGCCTGTTTAGTCTCTTGTCGCACTTCTGCTTCTATCTTCTTCAAATTTTCCACAAGTTCAGAATTGATGTGTTATGAAGTTGTAAGTCGTGCTGACTCCAATGCTTGTCACACCTTTTTATGTACATGATGAATGATGCATGTTGTAACACCCCGGTTTTGACCCCTTTGCATTAAATGTACATGATGGATATATTGTAATTAATCATGGTGTGGAGCTAAAGGAAAAATCCCCACCATCGATTTGGTTGTGTTATGTTTCGGCGATTGGAATAATTGCTGATGGTATATCGTGATATATGGCACATATTAATTTTTACATCATGTAAATATGCTTTTTAATTAAATAAACCCCAACCAGCTATGTCACTGCAAACATAATGAAAATGGCATGATTTTTCTAAGGATGAGGAGGGGGAAATGTTAAACCATGAGCCTATGGGGAAAATCCATGTGTAAGCCATTAAAAGCCCTGATGTTAGTTGGGCAGTTATTGTTGGGAAGTGGTGGGTGGCAAGACTATCAACCCTTTCCCACACGCCCACTCCACTAGCGGACTGTCCATCTTCACGGGGGCAGGGAGACCACTATCCCACGACTCCATTCTTGTTTTCCTCATGCACCAGTTGGGATTCTAGAGGTTTTTTGTGCATCCTAATGCAGACGGTGGTTCTCTCACCTTCTCACGCACAGGATTCTGCGTCGTTTTACCCAGGAAGCGAGCTGAGGAGCCATTTTCTCTATCACCCATGATTTCCTGTGGATAATCCATTCACGTTCTGTGTGTGCATGTTCTCCTTACCGATTTGTGGCCTGTGTATACGTTTTTCCTCCTGTCCATGCTAAGAGTCTGTTTTCTCTTCCATTTTTGGGTTGTGTAATTTTTCGTCACTTTATTGTTGAGCAGGGTTGTAGTTTTCCCCATGTTGTTCATTACTGTGGTTCTAGTTACGTTTTGTCTTGCTATAGGTTATTGTTGAGTCGTTTTGGCCATGATAGGGCTAAGAACGACTCCGGGATCGATTTTTCCCTTGTCCAAGCCGTGAATCACTTGTTTGGCTGCGTGTATGCAGTGGTTGGTCTTTGGACTGTGTTGGATTGGGATGCAGGCTTGATTGCTTGATAAACCTGGTGTGTTTGGGAACCACATAGACAGAGCTAGAGGGTTGGCTTTCTTCTCCACAACCCCTGATTAGCACTAGAAGGGGGGTCAGGGTCTGAGGGACTGTGTAGCAGAGAAGGAATTGATCTCCTTGTGTTGGGTGTGTGTGGGTGTCTTAGAAGTTAGGCTAGTTTTGGTGTAGGTATCGTTAGCTCTTCAATGAGCTCACCAACTTAGCATTTAGCTTTTCCCAGCTCCTTGATGGCCTGATAAACCCAACTATGGTGGCTTGGCTGATTTGTTGATGGCCTGATAAACCCAACTGTGGTGGCTTGGCTAATTTGTTGATGGCCTGATAAACCCAAATGTGTTGGCTTGGCTGATTTGTGTGTCCTTGGCTATGTGTAAGCCTACTTGTTTCTTATTCCTTGGGGAATCATGCCCAACTCGGGGGTGGCAGCGTTGCTGAGAGATTAAGGAGCATGCTGGCCTATGGTTGGGTGGAACACTGTAGCGACGTAGCTGGTTGCAGGATGTGTTCTTTATACGATAAGTATTCTTGTCTATTTCACTTCTGCAATCATATTTATTGTTAATGAATTATGATGAACATGTTAAATGCTTGAATGCATGGTTTTGTTTCCGCTATGTGATAATCATGTATGCATGTTTTTACTTCCAAGAAATTTTTCTTCAGTCTATATGTATGTACATGTTCATGGGGCTAGTTGCCCGAATGGTTAATGGCATGGTAGTGTCCTCTTCGCCGGTCGAAGGGCCGGGGACATTACAGAGTGGTATTAGAGCCAGGTTGCAACATGGGCCTGAATGGGCCATGATGAATCAGCTAGCAGAGGTAGGTTGCCTTCTGCCCAGTAGGAGAAAAAGAAAGAAAATCTTCAAAAAAAATTCCTTGAAATTTCCTAAGTGCTAAGCTCATCAGATCGTCGAAGGACTCAGTTGGAAGCTCCTCCGATACATCGGATAGCATAGTCAGAAGGCCAACCGACGAGGGGCATGTAGAAAGAATTTTGAAAATTTTCTAAGTGCCAATACTGTCGGCTCATCGGAAAACATAGTTGGAGGATCATCCGACACAGACCTCGGCGACGGAGGCAAAAATTAGATGAAGTTTGAGCTGATACGTCAGCTCAGCTTAACTGAAGATCTCCGAAATGACGAAGAAAACTAGTGGATGCAATCTCCGAAACGTCGGCTCAGTTAGTTGAAAGATCATCCGATATAGACTTGGCGTCGGCAGGAAATAGATAATGAAAGTGCCGATACATCAGCGGAAGATAAATGATAAGGGCGTTGACGTGGAGGAGAAAAGAGAATGAAAATTCTCTTAAGTGTTGAAATCGTCAGAAGCTAATTTCCGATGCAGAGCCGCAGTGTCAGTGAAGATCACTTGAAGTCCGCCGAAACATCGGTGAAAATTAGTGGATTGAGCGTCGACGTGGAGGAGAAAACATGAAGGGAATCCGAAATGGTGGAGGAATTTAGTTGACCGAGGAGCCGATGCAGTGGTGGAAGATAAAGGGAAATTTTTCGAAAATTTGTCTAAGTACAGGAACATCGAAAAATTCTAGTTGTCCGAGCAGCTAACATGTCGGGAGCCAGAGGAATATCGGCCTGATACATCAGAAAAATTTAGTTGATGGGTCCGCTGATACATCGGAAAAGTTAGTGGTTTGGACCGCCGACGGGTTGTATGGTCCGCGGAACCCACAGTTGGTTTGTTACCCGCCGTTGCGGCTGCCTAAGGAACTATCCACTCAAAGAATAGTGTTTCTGATCGCTAATCACCGTGATAATAGTCCTTGGCATTGTCGATAATAGTTTGGAAGCTTAGACAACTAAGGATCCGACACATCAGAGAAAAATAGATGATTAGACCGCCAATGAGCATGGGAAAACTAGTTGTTTTGACCACCGAAGTGTCGGAATTTTAGCTGGGAAGAGGTCCGATTGGGAAAAAGGAAATTTAGGGTTTTTCAAGTGGGATTTTTGGCAAGTTCTAGCAGTTTTCAGTGAGATTTTTTCGGTAGATTGTCAGTGGATTACAGGGCTGAAAAGGGAGAAAAATTTGTGTTTGGGAAAAATTGTTATTTTATGATTTTTTCCAGGTGAAGGTAAGTAGTTTTGATTTATATCAATGCTATGTAGCTAACAGTTTTGTTACTAACACGGTTGCAGAATCATAGACACCTTCAATGGTAGTAGTCCAAGTAGTCCAATTTGGTAAGTAAGTCGTGGTTCAGTTATGAGAACACATGACGGATATGATGCTCGATATTCTTACGAGTGTGCACAAGATTCCATGGGAGAAAACGTCCGTAATGGGAATGATGACATAGAGTCTAATGGAAGGAGATTCCAAGAGACATCGTCAAATGTTGCAGCCACCATGAGAAGCTTGATTAAAGCCCGAGAAGAGTAGCATCAGTTGAATGCTGCTATGTTATAGAGCTTGACAGACTTGTAAAGAAAGATAGACTATGGACGGGGTACAGCAAAACCAGAAGGTAGTAAGAGCAGTACTAGGAGAAGGAGAAGGACTTCTAGTGGATCATCTGACTCTGAAGAATCTAGTGGGGATTCAAGCTCTTCTTCTCGTAAAATAAAGAGAAAGAGACACCATAGGGATCGCTCTCGGGATGAATTTAAGAAGGCTAAACCTCCTACATTTGATGGTGAGGTAAAGAATGGACAAGAGGCTGAAGCTTGGCTTCTTGGGATAAAGAATTACTTCCAAGTTCAGGATTATTTGGGAAATATGAAGGCAAGAGTTGCCATATTCAGTCTGAATGGAAGGGCATCCATTTGGTGGGAAAAATTCAAGCAAGTAAAGAGGATCAGTGAAAGGAGACTGAAGTGGAAACAATTCAAGAAGTATTTCAAGCAGAAATACCTCTCTGACAGGTATTATGATGACAAGATTAAGGAGTTCAATGAGCTGAGATTGGGACAACAGATCGTGGAAGAATATGCAAATAGTTTTTTCAAGTTGTTGAGGTATGTCAGGTACATCAGAGATGAAAAAGTTAAAGTCCAGCGTTTTCTAAGTGGATTGCCCCAGTCTTACAAAGATAGAATTGAGTTTTATGAACCTAGAACTCTTGAAGAAGCAATAAGGAAGGCTAAGTATTGCTATGAGCAAAGCAAAGGTAAACCATATTACCATAAAGCATGGAAGGACAAGAAGAATGAGAATTTTGACCAAATAAAGAAAGGTTTCAAACCTTCTAACTTCAGGAATCAGTAGAAGCAACCATCCCAAGCTGCGAGTAAGCCAGTTGGAGTGATAAGAGAAAAGCCTAAAGATCCACAACAGAATGGCGGAACACTCCGATGTTGGAAATGTAAAGGACCCCACATGCGTAGATATTTTCCACTCAAGAATGAAAGTGTAATACTAGCTTACAACATTCAAGAAGCAGAAACAGTGGGTCAAGTAGCGAGGGCAGTCCCTAGGATCTATGCAGCACTGGAGGACCGCTAGGAAGATCATCAGTCAACTGTGGTTGAAGTTGTAGGTAAGATTGTTGACCAATCTGTTTCTATTTTGATTGAACCTGGTTCTACTCACAGTTACATTACTCCTAGAGTAGTGGAGATTTGTGCTTTAAAAAAATTAAAGCATAGAAAATCTTGGTTAGTTCAGCTAGCCACTGGAACTAAGAGAAAGCTTAGTGAAGTGGTAGAGGAATGTCCATTGGTCATGAATGGGTTGGTCACTTGTGTAGATCTGAATGTTCTACCACTTGGTTCCTATGATGTTCTCATTGGAATGGATTGGGTAGAAGCTCACAGGGTGAAGCTTGACTATTATAATGAGACTTTTGAATGCATGGATTAAGAAGGGAAACTAGTAGTGGTAAAAGGTATTCCAAAGGTGATTTCAGTATGGCAGATTTCAGCAATGCAATTGAAGAATTTCTGTAGGAAGGGTTTCCAGTTGTATGCAGCTCATATTTTGGAGACAACGGGGGATGAAACTCCTAGGTTGGAGGATTATCAGGTGTTACAAGAATTTAAGGATGTGTTTCCTGACGAGATTCCCGGGCTTCCTCCAAAGAGGGACATTGATTTCACAATTGAACTTGTGCCAGGAGTAGCACCAGTGTCCAAGACACCCTACAAGATGAGTACACTGGAGATGCTAGAATTGAATATGCAACTGCAAGAGTTGTTGGAAAAGAATTATATCCGGTCAAGTGTGTCTCCTTGGGGAGCACCGGTTTTGTTTGTAAAGAAGAAAGATGGTACACTTAGGTTGTGTATTGATTACAGACAGTTGAACAAGGTTACTGTGAAGAATAAATATCCTTTACTTAGGATTGATGACCTCTTTGATCAAATGAGAGGAGTAAAGGTATTTTCTCCATTTCACTGTATGTTGATCAACAAATCTTCAAGAGATACGTAAGTACCTGCAAAACTCACTGCAAAAAAATTAATTTGCAAACATTTGTCAGTTGAAACCTCTCTGCCTCGACATGAGAACTTATTTTGAGTCCAACACACCTGGAGAGACTTATGTGGATAGAATCTAGAGGGAGCAATGCTAAGATTCCAGGAATTATGTGGAAACTCAACTGCTTTTGGTGCAAGAATGGAGGTTTGTGAGGTTTGTTGTTGTCCTAAACATAGGCTATGATACCATGTTAGATTTCATGAACCATAGATCTACAAGCCAAAATGAGAGATATCTAAAAAGAAGGATGCAGTGGAATTATGAAATCAATGTAAACTGAACAAAGGATTCAGGACAAAAATTTCACATAAATCGGAAAATTATTGCACAAATTATCATTACTTCAATCTTCATTAATTAATCAATAATATAATGGTCATACAATAAATAGAATTTGAATACTGTCGATAATATTCAAATTCACCAACTCAAACTGACTGGTTAGCTAACTCAATGTGAAAATAATCACAACTGGAGCTCAGTAGTTTAACCCCAGACAACCAATTCAGTTCACAATCAGTTAACCGATGAGGTAGGTGGAAAAAAGGCACCACACTCCCTTAAATCATGAAAATTGGCGTTAGGATGACTCGAAGTGAACTAAATAGTGGTTATTAGAGCATAATTGATCATGATTGGCTACTCACCACGGACAACTGAAGGTGATTGTTGGTGGCACTCAATGTGGGTTCCTATAATGTAGGGATTGATTCTTAGGGATCCTAAACTTATGCAATCAGGTGCAGTAAGTGGAAGATAACCCTTAGGTGTGTCCCCCATGAACTAGTAGGGGATGATGAATTCCTAAGATAGACAAAATGAATCAAATAGACTATGTGGGTAAAGGGAGGATTAATTAATCCTAACAATATGAAGTTGCATCTCTCTTTGCCTCAAAGAACCTACATGTGTTAGCAGACACCTTTATGGAGAAAAACATGTCATTTGGGGGGGATGGAGAATGAAAACTAATATAGGAGTTGACAAGGATATCACTACTAACTAGAGAATATAGACCACAAAAACATTACATGCATCAATAATATTAAGGGATAGGCCAGATTCTCTGATGTGGATCAGGAATCAATACAAAGGTACGTACTTGGTTAAAAAAATATATAAAGTATTAGTAAACAATCCAGAGAATGAATTCTAGGGATGGTGGCATTCTTTATGGAAATTAAACATGCATCTAAATTCAATCTATTTTTGATGGATGATCTTGTACAATAGGATTCTAACGCGGGAAATCCTTTAGAGAAGACAAAAAATAGGGTTGAGTATATGTCTGCTTTGCAGAGCACAAGTCGAGAATGTTAGTCATAGTTGTACATTGTAGTATTTCCAAGGAAGTTTGGACTGTAGTAAATGCTCTAAGCAAGAGACCAATATATAAAGGAGTCACTCTTATTAAAGCATGTGATAATTGGATAGGAAGTTATATAGTTTCAGTTCATCAAGGTCTTCCATGTAACATAATGTGGGTAATTTGGAAATCCAGGAATGGGGAAATTTTTAACAATAAGCATCCTTTGAGACTATCAACCATTCATAGAGTTAAATAGTCATTGAGGGATTCTTGCAACCATAAAACAAGAAAGGGGGGAATAAATCCTATTCCCCCTTGTCTTAACCAAAATCAACCTTATTGTTTCTGTGATGGAGCGTCTAGTGGAAACCTTTGTTTAAGTGGATAGGGAGGTATCATAACAGAATGGGAAACTAGCTACAACCTTCAATATGAATTGGGAATTAATACAAACAAGTTTTTAGAATTAAGGAACATCTATATCGCCCTTTACTTTGATTAGACTTATTCGATCCACAATTTGTCGATCTTCTTAGATTCCAAACTCATAGTTTCATGGGAAAATCAAGCAACAACATGTACAAACATTTATCTTCAACAACTATTGGAAAATAATAGAGGTTTTCCAACATATATTACAAAATGTAAGTTTTGCACATATATATAAACAATATAATCTACAAGCAGACACATTAGTAAATGAAGCTTGTCAAAGGGACATTGGACATGTAAGCATTTTAATAAAAGATGTTGATGGGAAGCAAATGACCAAAAAAATGTAGATCATATAATCAATCATACTAAATAGTGAAGTAACAATTGTCTATTGCTGTGGAATTTTTTTAGGGTTGATATCTTCTCCCCTTCCATAATTTTTTGTAATGTAAATAATAGATAGCCAAGATTATCGTGGTTCCGTTTTTAATCCCTATGTTAATAGTATCAAATTATGGGTTGAGAGAGAGAGAGAGAGAGAGAGAGAGAGAGAGAGAGAGAGAGAGAGAGAGAGAGAGAGAGAGAGAGTGAGAGTGAATATCTGAGATGTGCCACTTCGAAGATCGAAGGGTAAGGAAAAGGTTTGTGATATTTCGAAGATCGAAGGGTAAGGAAAAGGTTTGTGATATTTTAGGGTTTCTAAGTTTTGGAAAAAAATCTACCTAAACTTCTTTTTCACCTTTCTATATTAGAATTGTTGTGGTTACTAAGGTGTCATTAGGGATGGATGAGGACCTCCGGCCTGATCCACATGACCTGACCTGGTCCATGGCTATATCCATGCCTCCACTCCATTATGAAGTGTGGTCTGACAACTTAGGTTCAACTTCATTGCAGATGAACCCCGAGATATCTAGCATCCAAGACACCCTAGTTGTAGAGAGTGTTGGATTTGAAGAACTAGAACTATTGAATGGACAACCAGGTTATGGTCCTTTTCATTCTATCCCTCTATATGATCTCCCCTTATAATAAAATGGATCTCTTACCATCTCTTGTGATTCTGTGGAGAAGGTAGAGAGAAATTCTGATGGCATTCACTTAATAGGGATTTACCATATTTCAGAGTTAACTTTAAATAATGGTCAGGAACCTATGGGGTTTTAGAGTGGCAGATCTGTCAAAGAACATGTGTATTTAGATATCAGGGATGGAATATCTAGGATTAGAAAGAACCATAGGACCTTGCAGAAAAAATCCCAAACTTAGAAGGCGATAGTAGGGTAAGATATTCCACTTCACAGTTGTCAAAATGGTGGAAACAACTGTTAATGGATGGGTTTGTGGCCATAGATTCAAGGTTAAAAGCCTCACTAATTAGTCAATATCCCATAAGGTCCAACATCTTAGTTACACTCCAAAGGTGCTTGGGTTATAAAAACGTTGGTTTGCATTTATTGTGTAGAATACTAAGGATACTTAGTGGGTCCTGTATAAAAACTGGTGTATAGGTGTGGCTCCGATGGAGTTGAAGCTTTGGAATCCTCTTTTTGATGCCCAAAGTGAACGATTGGACATTTATATACAATGGGTTCGTTTCCCGGGTTTGGAACTGTATTATTAGTTAATGGATATGTTCAGAAGTATTGGAAACATGTTGGGTGAATTTCTTGAAGCTAATATGTCCTTTGAAGAGTTTGGTGAAATGTTGGTTTCTAGATTTCTAGTTAAAATTGACATAAGGGAAGGGTTGTAGGAGTATGTTGAAATAGAGTGGGTCATGTTTACCCTCATCCATAAGTTAGTTATGAAGGTGTGCCTTTTTGGTGCAAACAACACCACCAATATGGTCATATTACAGTAGAATGTCACCTTCCCTACATGTTGAGACTAGATAGGGAGGATCATGATGTAACACCCCGATTTTGACCCCGATGCATTAAATATACATGGTATTTATATATTGTAAATAATCATGGTGTGGAGCTAAAGGAAAAGGCCCCACCATCGATTTGGTTATGTTATGTTTCGGTGATTGGAATTGTCACCGATAGTATATCGGGATATATGACACATATTAAGTTGTGGCCTCATGTAACTATGCATTTTAATTAAATAACCCCAACCATCTATGTCAACGCAACTATATTAAAAAGGGCATGATTTCCTAAGGTTAAGGGGGGGGATTGTTAAACATGGAACCCATGGGGAAAAGCCATGTGTCAACCACTTAAACTCCTGTTTTAGTAGAGGGAAGTTAATGCTGGGTAGTGGTGGGTGGAAGGATTTTCCCCATGCACTCTCCACTAGTTGGTTCAGTCACACGCACGGGATGGGAGTGGTTTCCTCACGCGCTGTTTGGGATTCCCGTTTGGTTCTTCCCACTCTCTCCATCGTTGGCTGCTCATTCCTCATGCAGAGCGGAGATAAAACGATTTACGATCCATTGTGTGGGGGTTCATTCTCCCTTCTCTCACCAATTGTTGGTCTGTGGCTCTGTTCTTCCTTCGATCTTTGTAGAGAATCGATTTCCCTTTTTCCATTGTCAGACTGTGAGATGTTTTCCGTGATTTACTTTGTGAGATGTTTCCCTCCTATTCATGCAGAGAGTCTGTGTTTACTCCACCATTGTCGACTGTGAAAATGTGCCATGGCTTCATTGTTGAGGAAGGACCATTGTTTTCCAATGTTGCTGGTTGTGTCTGGACTGTGTAATGTCCTGTTACTTCATCGTGAGCTGTGGTTATTGTTCTTCCCCTGATCGGTGGTTACTGTGAGTAACTACGTTGTGTTGGCTGTGGTCTCATTCACATTTTGTTAGCTGTGTCTTCCTTTGTGTTTTGGGCTGTTGTAAGATGTTATGGAGTTGTTTTGGCCACAATAGGGCCAAGAATGACTCAGGGATTGTCTTCCCTTGTCCAAGTTGTGAAGTGCTGGTTTTGCTGCATGCATGTAGTGGTTGGTCTTTGGGCTGTATTGGAGCGGTGATGAGGGCTTGATTTGCTTGACAAACCTGGTGTGTTTGGGAACCACAAAGACAGGGCCAGAGGGCTGGATTTCTTCTCCACAACCCTTGAATAGCACTGGAAGGGAGGTCAGGGCCTGAGGGACTGTGTAGCAGAGAAGGGACTAATTTCCTTGTGATGGGTGTGTGTGGGTGTCCTAGAAGTCAGGTTGTAATACCCTGGTTTTAATCCCTGCTTGCATTAAAATAAATAGGATACATATGTTGTAAATAATCTTGGTGCGGAGCTCAAGGCCAAGGTCCCACCATGGATTTTGTCATGTTGTGTTTTTTATTAGGAATGGTCACCAATGGTATATCGGGACATGCAACATATATTTAATTATGGCATCATGTAAACACGCTTTTTAATTAAGCAACTCAACCAGCTATGTTCGCAGCAACTAAATTGAGAAATGGCATGATTCCAAAGGATAAGGAAAAAGGGGGGGGATGTGGAACTTTGAGTCACGAGGAAAAAGTATATGTGTCGCCACTTCCCTTGGTTAATTTTCTGTTTGTTAGCTGAGGCAGCGATTGGCTGGCAAGCAGACCACTACCACGCCATGCTTGCTCTCCTCTCCATGACGTGGGAACCATTTCTTCCCCACTGCCTCGGATCTTGTCCGTTCGTCTTCCTCATGCAGGATGGGGGAATAAAATGTATTACCAACTGTTGTGTGGGGGTTCTCCCTCTCTCTCTCTCACGCTGATTGCCGGTCTTTAATTTGTTTTCCTCCATCACACAGAGAACTGACATTTGCCTCCACGCATTAGACTGTGTACTGTTTTCGTTCACCATTCGGATCACAGTGGAAATTATTGGGATTGATTTTCCACGAATTGATGGGATCGGGGGTGATTCTTCCTGTGAATCCGCGTTGAACTGTGTATGTTGGCCGTGACTTTGGATCATTTTCCGATCTGTGTAAGTTCCCCAGTGAAAGTATTGAAGGTTGGATCATTGTGGGTTCATCGGATTGGTCCCTGGACTATGTTTGGGTTGGTGAATGATGGCTTGAGATTCTTTACAAACCTGGTGGAATGAGAACCGCACGGACAGAGTTATTGAGCTGGTTTTCTTCTCCACAACCCCTGAAGAGCACTGGAGGGAAGATCAGGGTCTGAGGGACTGCATTACAGAGAAGGGGCTGACTTCCTTGTGTTGGGTGTGTGTGGGTGTTCTAGAATCCAGGCTGGCTCTGGTGTTGGTGTCTGCAGCTCTTTAGTGAGCTCACCGTCTTAGCATTAGCCTTTCCCCAACTCCTGTTTTCCTGATAAACCCAATTGTGTTGGCTTGGCTGAACTGT
>LPNX010495515.1:0-27096 GCA_001517045.1 Pseudotsuga menziesii | reverse complement strand
TGTGGAGAATATTGACCCAGTGACAACTACCACTGCAGTAATAGCCATTGTTCAGGTAAATGAATCCAAGGTCCTCAAAATGGCCATGTTATTACAGGTCTACAAGATAGAAATCACCTGGTTAAAGTCAAATGGAAGTTAAGTATTATACGAGTGACTTCATCAAATACGTATTAGAAATCCATAATAAGCTTTCTCTAGTCCACAAATATTTTTACAAAGTTGTACATGATATGGAAGATATTTTCCATTGAGTGGTGACATTATTCTACTGCCTAGAAGATCCTCAAAATGGCCAAGTTACTACAGGCATACAAGACAGAAATCGCCCAGTTAAAGAATCAAATGGAGTATCATAAAGCAGCTAGGTATGATACGATATTAGAAATCCATGATGTGCTTTCTCTAGTCCACAAATAAGTTATGAAGTTGTATCTGATATGGAAGAGATTTTCAATAGAGTGGCAACAATATCCTCCTTCTTAGAAGAATGACTAAATTATGCAAAAGAGTGGCAAAGATGTTTGGTCTCTTTGATCCTCTGGCAGCGAGAGTTTCCAAAGGTTGCTCCTAATCTTCCTCGCCTCCAAGCAAAGAAAATCGACCAGATTGGCATTGGTCTCAATTACTGGTAAGAAAAAGCTAAAAGCTTGGATGAAGACAACAAAAAGTTGATCAAATACTGAAACCTGTATCTAAATGATGCGGCTAAGGTTGCAAAAGAGTGCAAAATCCAGCTTTCAAAGTAGATGACATCTTTGTGTCACAAGCTGCCCCAACAACCCAGCTAAGCAATACGAAAAGTTAAAAAAGGTGTCCTTTGGAGCTAATACCTCACATCAACAAAGCCGTGGTAAAGAACCATATAAAAACACCAGTCAAAGAAATGGCCCTCCTTTATGTTTTTATCTGAAAAGTAAATAAAGGGGAAAAAAGACTCCTTTATGTTTTTTTCAAAATTTTTTTTTTTAATTTTTTTTTAGCAGGCGTCGCTTAAGCGACGCTTTCAGCTGTCGCAAATCTGACGTCTTTTGTAAATAGCCGTCGCAAATACGACACTGTAAACTGTCACTTTTTCGACGTTTTAGTAGCTATCCGTCGCAAATCCGACGCTCAAAACTGTCGCTTTTCCGACGTTATTTGTAGATATCCGTCGCAAATCCGACGGTTCTTGCTGTCGTTTTTCTTATAAAATTTCACCATTGTCGAGGATATTCCGTCGCTTAACCGACGGTTAGTTAGTTGTCGCTTAACCGACGGTTAGTTAGGTGTTGGAAACTCGACGACAAATTTCCGACTCTTAACAAAAAATCAAAGTGTCGTACATGCGACAGAGAAGTGTCGAAAATCCGACATGACGGCCGTTGGATTTTTGGTCAAAATGTAGTAGTGTGTGTACCCTTGTTGTGTTGTTATTCCTTGCTATGTGTAAACCTGTTAGTTCCTTATTCCTTGGGGAGTCATGCCCGGCTCGGGGGTGGTGGCATTGCTGAAAGATCTAGGAGCGTGCTAGCCTATGGTTGGGTGGAATGTTGCAGCAACATAGCTGGTTGTGGAACGATTTCTTTATAAAGATAAGTAATCTTCTCTATTTTACTTCTACAATCCTATTTACTGATAATGATCACGATGAACATGTTGAATGCTTGTATGAATTTATGTTACTTCCGCTGTGTATGATAAATAATCCTGTATGCATGTTTTAGTTCAAGCCTTTTATTTGCAGCATTTCAGCAGATCTTATGGATGCACATGTTCATGGGGCTAGATGCCCAAATGTTTTGGTGTGTAGTAGCATCCTCTTCGCCGGTCGGAGAGTCGAGGACGTTACAGTATGGTATTAGAGAAAAAGTTGCAACAGTGGGCCTCTATGGGCCATAAAGGATGCAGTGATAGAGGCAGGACTTCATTCTGCTCAACAGAGATCAGAGTTTGTTGGCAGCAAACTTCCAAAAATTATCTAAGCGCCTGAACAGTCAGAGCATCGGAGCACTAAAGAGGAACAGGATTCCGATGTATCGAAAGAGTTTAGCGGTTTCCCGTCCGCCGTTGCGGTTGATGAAAGGAATAAACCGCCGATGTAACAGTGGATCTGATTGCCGACGGAGGGAAATTTCAAGGAAAATTGTCTAAGTGTTTGAACAGTCATCGGAACACTTAGTGGTTTGGACTTCCGATGAAGCGAAAGAGTTAGTGAAGTGGACTTCTGCCGTAGCGGAATAGCTAGCAGAAGCACGTCCGACGGAGGATGTTTGGAGGGAAAATTTGGAAAAATTCGGCTAAGTGTTGAAATCGTCAGCTATCGGAAGAAATTAGTTGTTCGTACGTCCGCTGTTGCGGATGGAAACAACTAGGCGTCCGACGAGAAAGACCTCCGACTGCCGACGCCGCAAGAACATTAAGTCAAAAAATTATCTAAGTATAGAATATCACCGGCCAATCGGAAGCAGAAAGTGGTTGAGCACCCGCCGTTGCGGAAGCCAAAGTCATTAGCCGACCGATGAGGAAGACAGCAGATGCCACAAGAGAAGTTTAAAATTGTTCTAAGTAAGTGCCGATTGAAAGAAGTCAGTGCTTGGCGTGCCACCGTTGAAAAAGCCAAAGTCACTAGACTTGCGATGTGGGAAGGCAGCCGACGTCGTGAGGAAGTGAAATCTTTCTAAGCGGTTTGGTGCACGTCGGAAGGAATTAGTGTTCGTGCACCCGACGTTGCGGAAGCCAAAGGCACTAAGCTTCTGATGTGGAAAGAGCGCCGACGCCGGAAGTTAAAAATTTCTCTAAGGCCAAGATCGGAAGAAGAAAGTGTTTCGTGGGCCGCCGTTGCGGAAGCGAAAGCATTAAGCCTTTCGACGAGAAATACTGTCGACGCCGATCGGAAGGAGAAAGTGTTTCGTGAGCCGCCGTTGCGGAAGCGAAAGCGTTAAGTATTCCGACAAGAGAGACCGCCGAAACGTCGGAACGATTAGTGGTTCCGAGATCCGATTCTGCGGAAGAATTAGAGGAATTGGGATTCGATTCTGCGGAAGAATTAGAGGAATTGGGAGCCGATTCTGCGAAAGAATTAGAGGAATTCGGAGCCGATTCTGCGGGAGATATAGTGGAAATGAGATCCGATTCCATAGTTGAAATAAGATCCGATTTTACAAGGAGGAAATGTTGAGTTTTCAGTAGGATTTCTTAATGAATTTTGACCGTTTTTCAGTGGTTTTTCAATGAATTTTCAGGGCTGAAAATGAGAAGATAGCAGCGAAGATAGATATTCTTTGATGAAGAAAATCTAGTGTTTGGGAAAACTTGTAATTTTATAATTTTTCCAAGAAAGGGAAAGTAATGATGGTTTATGTCAATATTATGCATCTAACATTTGTGTTGTTAACACGTTTGCAGAATCATAGTCACTTTCAAGAGCAGCATTCCGAATAGTGCAGTTTGATAAGTAAGTGGTGGCCAGTCATGAGATCCTAGGATGGGTATGATGCTCGGGATTCTTACGAGTGAGTAGAAGATGCCATGGGAGAAAATTTCCATAATAGGAATGATGACATTGAGTCCAATGGGAGGAGATTCCAAGAGACATCGTCAGATGTTGTAGCCACCATGAGATGCTTAATAAAATCCCAAGAAGAGCAGCATCAGTTGAATGCTGCCATATTGGAAAGTTTGACAGACTTGCAGAAAAAGATAGATTCTGGACGAGGTGCATCAAAAGGCAGTAAGAGCAGCACTAGGAGAAGGAGAAGGACTTCTAGTGGATCGTCTGACTCCGAAGAATCCAGTGGAGATACAAGTTCATCTCCTCATAAAAGGAAAAGAAGAAGGCACCTTAGGGATCGCTCTCGAGATGAGTTTAGGAAAGCTAAACCGCCTACATTTGATGGTGACATAAAGATGGGACAAGAAGCTGAGGCTTGGCTTCTTGGGATAAAGAAGTACTTTCAGGTGCAGGATTATTCAGGAAACATGAAGGCATGAGTTGCCATATTCAATCTGAATGGAAGGGCATCCATTTGGTGGGAACACTTCAAGCAGGTAAAGAGGATCAATGAAAGGAAACTGAAGTGGAAACAATTCAAGAAGTATTTCAGGCAGAAATACCTCTCTGACAGGTACTATGATGACAAGATCAATGAGTTCCATGAGCTGAGATTGGGACAACAAACCATGGATGAATATGCAAATAAGTATTTGGAGCTGTTGAGGTATGTCCGGTACATCAGAGATGAAAAAGTGAAGGTCCAGCGTTTTCTGAGTGGATTACCTCAGTCTTACAAAGATAGAATTGAGTTTTATGAACCTAGAACTCTTGAAGAAGCAATAAGAAAAGCTAAGTATTGTTATGAGCAAAGAAAAGGTAAACCTGATTACCATAAGGCATGGAAGGACAAGAAGAATGAAAAGTTGGACCAGAGAAAGAAAGGTTTCAAACCTTCTAGATTCAAGAATCAGCAGAAGTAGCCCTCCCAAGCTGCGAATGATCCAGTTGGAGTGACAGGTGGAAAGCCTAAAGAGCCACATCCGAATAAAGGTCCACTCAAATGTTGGAAATGTGAAGGACCTCACTTGCGTAGAAATTGTCCACTCGAGAATGAGAACGCAAGGCCATCTTACAATATTCAAGAAGCAGAAACAGTGGGTTAGGTAGCAAGGGCAGTCCCTAGGATTTATGCAGCACTGGAGGACCTCCAAGCAGATCACTAGTCAACTATGGTGGAAGTAGCAGGTAAGATTGTTGAGCAATCCATTTCTATTTTAATTGACCCTGGTTCTACGCACAGTTACATTACCCCTAGAGTAGTGGAGATTTTTGCTTTTAAGAAGGTAAGGCATAGGAAATCTTGGTTAGTCCAGCTAGCCACTGGAACTAAGAGAAAGTTTAGTGAAGTGGTAGAGAAATGTCCATTGGTCATGGATGGGTTGGTCACTTGTGTAGATCTGAATGTCCTACCGCTTGGTTCCTATGATGTTCTCATTGGGATGGATTGGTTAGAAGCTCACAAGGTGAAGCTTGACTGTTACAATAAGACTTTCGAATGCATGAATGAAGAAGGGAACCTAGTAGTTGTGAAAGGCATTCCAAAGGTGATTTCAGTACGGCAGGTTTCAACAATGCAGTTAAAGAAGTTCTGTAGGAATGGTTGTCAGTTGTATGCAACCCATATTCTGGAGACATCAGGAGATGAAGCTCCTAGGTTGGAGGACTATCAGGTGTTACAGGAATTCAAGGATGTGTTTCCTGATGAGATTCCAGGGCTTCCTCCGAAGAGGGACATTGATTTCACTATTGAACTTGTGCCAGGATCAGCACCAGTGTCCAAGGCACCCTACATAATGAGTACACCGGAGATGCTAGAGTTGAAGATGCAACTGCAAGAGTTGTTGGAAAAGAAGTATATCCGACCGAGTGTATCTCCTTGGGGAGCACCAATTCTATTTGTAAAGAAGAAAGATGGTACACTCAGGTTGTGTATTGATTACAGACAATTGAACAAGGTTACGGTGAAGAATAAATATCCTTTGCCTAGGATTGATGACCTCTTTGATCAAATGAGAGGAGCGAAAGTATTTTTCAAGATTGACTTGAGGTCTGGGTACCATCAAGTAAGGATCAAGGATGAAGACATTCATAAGACAACCTTCAGGACAAGGTATGGGAATTATGAGTTTGTAGTGGTACCATTTGGGGTCACAAATGCACCAGCTACATTTATGTGCCTTATGAATAGTGTCTTCAGCAAGTATTTAGACAATTTTGTTCTTGTTTTCCTTGATGACATTCTTGTTTACTCTAAGAATGAGGAAGAACATGAAGATCATTTGAGATTGACATTACAATTGCTCAGGGAGCACCAGTTGTATGCAAAACTGAGCAAGTGTGACTTCTATAGAGATAGAAATCAGTACTTGGGTCACATTATCTCAGAGGAGGGTATATCTGTGGACCCTGAAAAGATTGAAACCATTATGAATTGGCCTACTCCAAGAAATGTGACAGACGTAAGATATTTTATGGGACTTGCAGGATACTACATGGGATTCATTGAGGGATTCTCCAAAGTTGTACATGCCATCACTTCTTTGCAAAAGAAGGGGATGAAGTTCAAATGGACATCGACGTGTGAAGAAAGCTTCCAGCAGCTGAAGAATCTTCTCACCAGTGAACTAGTATTGAAGGTTGCAGATCCAGAGAAAGATTTTGTGGTGTGTACCGATGCATGCGGACAAGGGCTTGGAGAAGTCCTTATGCAGGACAACCATGTGATCTGTTATGAGTCAAGAAAGCTGAAGGAACATGAGAAGAACTATGCCACTCATGATCTAGAGCTTGTAGGCATAGTACATGCTCTCAAGATGTGGAGGCATTACTTGATGGGTAGAAGATTTGAGCTCAGAACAGATCACTGTGGACTGAAGTATCTATTTGGCCAGCCTACTATGAATACTAGGCAAGCAAGATGGCTAGAATTTTTATGTGAGTTTGATTTTGAAATCAAGCACATAAAGGGAAAGGAAAATAAGGTAGCTGATGCACTCAACAGGAAGGTACAGAAAATGCATGTGGCATCTCTTAGTATTTGCCAATCAGATTTGAGGCAGTAGATTGTTAATCATGTTGCCAGAGACGAATTGTATGAGCAGGTAAAAGGCAAATTGTAGTAGCAAAGTCTTGAGAAGAGGTATGAGGGATATAAATTGGAAGAAGATGGGATTCTCACTTATAAAGGTAGAATTTATATTCCAGATGTAGCAGATTTGAGGAGAGTTATTATGGATGAAATCCATCAGGCTCCGTATTCTGGTCACCCAGGATATCAGAAGACAATTGCTACAGCTAGGAAGCAGTACTTTTGGCTGGGAATGAAAAAGGATATGGCTGAGTACATTTCTAGGTGTATGAAATGTCAACAGGTAAAGGTTGAGCATCAACATCCAGCCAGCTTGTTGCTTCCTTTGCCAGTTCCGGAATGGAAATGGGAAGTTATTTCCATGGATTTTATTACAGGATTGCCAATGACTTGGAGACAACATGATTCCATCATGGTTGTGGTGGACAAGTTGACTAAGGCAGCACATTTCATACTGGCTAAGTCTAAGTATGAGACTGGAGACATTGCAAAGGTATTCATGAAGGATATTTTTAAATTGCATGGATTACCTAAGGCAATAGTTTTTGACAGAGATGTCAAGTTCACTTCCAACTTTTGGAAGGGGTTGTTTGCAGATTTGGGTACAAAGTTAAACTTCAGCACTGCATACCATCCTCAGACAGATGGGCAGACAGAGAGAGTTAATCAGGTGCTCAAAGACATGCTTCGCATGTATGTGATGGACAAACCAACCAAGTGGGAAGATTACTTACACTTGGTAGAGTTTGCTTATAACAATGGACAACAAGCATCCTTGGGGATGAGCTCGTATGAAGCTTTGTATGGAAGATGGTGCAGGACACCAGTGACTTGGGACAACCCGATAAACAAAATTGTGCTTGGACCAGAATTGCTCAAGGAAATGGAGCAAGAAGTTGTAAAGATTAGGCAGAATCTGAAAGCAGCACAGGACTGACAGAAAAGCTATGCAGATAAGCATAGGGTGAACAGGGAGTTCAGTGTTGGTGATCATGTTTACCTCAGAGTGAGGGCAAATAAAAGTTCCTTGAAGGTTGGAAGTTGTGCCAAGTTGTCACCTAGATATTGTGGGCCGTTTGAAGTACTTGAGAGGATAGGGCCTATTGCATATAAACTTGCATTGCCTGCTAATACTAGAGCTCATAATGTTTTTCATGTTTCTTTGCTTAAGAAATATGTACATGATCCTAACCATGTGATAAATTGGGATGTGATTCAGGTGGAACCCGAGGAAGAATTCCAAATCGAGCCAATGCGCATCCTCAACATGAAGGTCACAATGATCTGAAACTGAGCCATAGGGCAGGTAAAGGTGCAGTGGGAGCATTACGGACCTGAAGAAGCTACGTGGGAGCTGGAGGATGCCATGCGATTGGCACATCCATTTTTGTTCAATCCTGCGGAACACTGAGGCAGTACCAGTGTAGCATTTTTGTTCAAATTTTGTAAAGCACCGAGGATAGTGCTATTTAAGGGGGAGGGGAATGTAATATCCTGGTTTTAATCCCCGCTTGCATTAAAATAAATAGGATACATATGTTGTAAATAATCTTGGTGCGGAGATCAAGGCCAAGGCCCCACCATGGATTTGGTCATGTTGTGTTTTTGATTAGGAATGGTCACCGATGGTATATCGGGACGTGCGGCATATATTTAATTATGGCATCATGTAAACACGCTTTTTAATTAAGCAACTCAACCAGCTATGTTCGCAGCAAATAAATTGAGAAAGGGTATGATTCCAAAGGATAAGAAAAAAGGGGGGGGATGTGGAACTTTGAGTCACGAGAAAAAATTCTATGTGTTGCCACTTCCCTTGGTTAATTTTCCGTTTGTTAGCTAAGGCAGCGATTGGCTGGCAAGCAGACCACTACCACGCCACGCTTGCTCTCCTCTCCACGACGTGGGAATCATTTCTTCCCCACTCCCTCGGATCTTGGTCGTTTGTCTTCCTCATGTAGGAAGAGGGAATAAAATGTATTACCAACCGTTGTGTGGGGGTTTGCCCTCTCTCTCTCACGCTGATTGCCGGTCTGTAATTCGTTTTCCTCCATCACACATAGAACCGATGTTTGCCTCCACGCATTATACTGTGTACTGTTTTTCGTTCACCATTCGGATCGCAATGGAAATTATTGGGATTGCTTTTCCATGAATTGATGGGATTGGGGGTGATTCTTCCTGTGAATCCGTGTTGAACTGTGTATGTTGGCCGTGACTTTTGATCATTTTCCGATCTGTGTAAGTTTCCCAGCGAAAGTATTGAAGGTTGGATCGCTGTGGGTTCATCGGATTGGTCCCTGGACTATGTTTGGGTTGGTGAATGATGGCTTGAGATGCTTGACAAACCTGGTGGAATGAGAACTGCACGGATAGAGTTATTGAGCTGGTTTTCTTCTCCACAACCCCTGAAGAGCACTGGAGGGAATATCAGGGTCTGAGGGACTGCATTGCAGAGAAGGGGCTGACTTCCTTGTGTTGGGTGTGTGTGGGTGTTCTAGAATCCAGGATGGCTCTGGTGTTGGTGTCTGGAGGTCTTCAGTGAGCTCACCAGCTTAGCATTAGCCTTTCCCCAGCTCCTGTTCGCCTGATCAACCCAATTGTGTTGGCTTGGTTGAACTGTGTACCCTTGTTGTGTTGTTATTCCTTGCTATGTGTAAACCTGTTAGTTCCTTATTCCTTGGGGAGTCATGCCCGGCTTGGGGGTGGCGGCATTGCTGAAATATCTAGGAGCGTGCTAGCCTATGGTTGGGTGGAACGTTGCAGTGACATAGCTGGTTGCGGAACGATTTCTTTATAAAGATAAGTAATCTTCTCTATTTTACTTCTGCAATCCTATTTACTGATAATGATCATGATGAACATGTTGAATGCTTGTATGAATGTATGTTACTTCTGTTGTGTATGATAAATAATCCTGCATGCATGTTTTAGTTCAAGCCTTTTATTTGCAGCATTTCAGCAGATCTTATGGATGCACATGTTCATGGGGCTAGATGCCCAAATGTTTTGGTGTGTAGTATAGTCCTCTTCGCCGGTCGGAGGGTCGGGGACGTTACACAGGCTAGTTCTGGTGTAGGTGTCCTTAGCTCTCCAATGAGCTCACTAGATTAGCATTTAGCCTTTCCCAGCTCCTGGATGGCCTGATAAACCCAACGGTGTTGGATTGGCTGATCTGATGTTCGCTTGATAAACCCAACTATGTTGGCTTGGCTGAATTGTGTATCCTTGAATGTTTTGTTATCCTTGGCTATGTGTAAGCCTGCTAGTTCCTTATTCCTTGGGGAATCATGCCCAGCTAGGGGGTGGCAACGTTGCTAAGAGATTAAAGAGCATGCGGGCCTATCATTGGGTGGAATGTTGTAGCGACGTAGCTGGTTTTGGGACAGTTCTTATAAGATAAATATTCTTGTCTATTCTACTTTTGCAATTATGTTTACTGTTAATGAATTATGATGAACATGTATATGAATGAATGTTGTTTTGCTTCCGCTGAATATATGTATGATTATGCATCTTAGTACTTTTGATGTTTTAAGCATTTACTTCAGATTTTATATCTATGTACATGTTCATGGGGATAGTTGCCCGAATGTTTGGTGTTTAGTAGCCTCCTCTTCGCCAGTCGGAGGGTTGGGAACGTTATAGTGTGGTATCAGAGCTAAAGGTAATAGCATGGGCCTGAATGGGCCATGAAAGATCAGCTAGCAGAGACAGGTTTCCTTCTTCCCAGTAGAGATTAGAAATTTATGACAGAAAACTTTCACAAATATTTTCTAAGTGCCAGAATTGTCGGCTCATCGAGAAACTTAGTGGGAAGTTCTTCCGATGCAGTGGAAGAGCTAGTCTGAAGACCACTCGACGAATAGTTTTTAGAGCTCTGATCCGCTGACAAGGTTATGGCTGCAGAACTCACAGTGGGATTACCACTCGCCGTTGCGGCTACCCAAAGGACTATCCTTCCGACAGGTAGAGTCCTTGACCCCCGATGCCACGACAGATATTTGTTTCGACAACCGATGCGGTGGAAGACAAAGCAGAAATTTTTCTAAGTCACGAGATCATTGGAAATCGGAAAAGCTTAGCTGTTGGGATCGCCGATGACTAGAATATGGGATTGTCGATAAGTAGAGGATGAAGTTGCCGAAATATGGTGAAGTGAATCGATGAAACTTAGTTGAAGGAAGAGCTGATGCAAAGAAGAAATTTTTCAAAAAATTATCTAAGTGTCGAACACATCGGCGATTGGTGAAAGATAGATGATTGGGGCATCGATCGGTGAAAATTTAGTGGACGGAACCGCCAAAATGTTGGCTCAGCTAGTCGAAACCGTCGGTGAAATTTAGATGATGAGACCACTGATGGACATCATTGAAAATTTTTTGTTGTTTGAGCGTCCACCATTGTGGTTGTTTAGTGGACTATCCCTTTGATGGACAGTTGTTCCGACCGCCGATGCCACAATGGTTAGTGGTTCCGACCGTCGATCGAAAAATTATAGTTGATGGGACCTCCGACACACTGAGAAACATTAGCTGATGTATTCGCTGACACCACAGAAGAAGTTAGTGGTTTGGTCCACCGATGGGCATCGAAAACATTTAGCTGATTACGCGCCCGCCGTTGCGGCTGCCTAGAGAACTAGCCGCCTGATGTATTGTGGATTCTCTCACCGATGCCCTGTAAACGTTTTTAAAGCACTGACGCCCAAGTATCTAGAGTTTCTATGGCTGATACAGTAGAACCCATAGTGGGATCGCTGCTCGCCGTTGCGGCCACCGAAGAGACTATCCATCCAATGGACAACGCATCCGATCGCTGATAGCAGACCATCGAAAAACTATAGTTTTTGGAGCCGCCGATGAGCAGCGGAGGAAATTAGTTGTACTGAACGCCAATGCAGTGCATAGATTTGGTTTCCTCGCCGATGTAGTAAGGCTTAATGATCCTAATCGTTGATAAAGTTTGGAGTATTAGATAACTACGGACCTGATACAACGAAGGAAAATAGACGAACAGACTGCGGAGAAAATCAGTGGTTTTGGCCGCCGAAACGTCGGAATGTTAGTTGGGATGAGACCCGATCCTGTACAAGGAAATTTGGGTTTTTCAAAGTGGATTTCTCAGCAAATTCTAGTTGTTTTTCAGTGGATTTTTCAGCAGACTGTCAGTAGATTACAGGGCTAAACAAGAAGAGAATTTTTGTGTGTTTAAGCAAAACTGTTATTTATAATTTTCTCTAGGATAAGGTAAGTAGTTCTTATTTATATCAATATGTGCATCTAATAGTTTTTCTATCTAACACATTGCAGAATCATAGTCACCTTCAAGCACAGTATTTCAGAAATTGCAGTTGGTAGGTAAATGGTGATTCAGTCATGAGAACCCATGATGGATATGATGCTCTGGATTCTTATGAGTGTGTGGGAGATGCCATGGGAGAAAATGTATGTAATGGAAATGATAACATAGAGTCTAATGGAAGGAGATTCCAAGAGACACCATTAGATGTTGCAGCCACCATGAGAAGCTTGATTAAATCCCAAGAAGAGCAGCATCAGTTGAATGCTGCCATGTTGCAGAGTTTGACAGACTTGCAAAGAAAGATAGACTCTGGACGAAGTACAGCAAGACCAGAAGGTAGTAAGAGTAGTGCTAGGAGAAAGAGAAGGAATTCTAGTGGATCATCTGACTCTGAAGAATCCAATGGGGATACAAGTTCATCCTCTCATAAAAGAAAAAGAAAGAGACACCATAGGGATTGCTCTCGGGATGAATTTAAGAAGGCTAAACCTCCTACATTTGATGGTGAGGTAAAGACTGGACAAGAGGCTGAAGCTTGGCTTCTTAGGATAAAGAAGTACTTTCAAGTGCAGGATTATTCAGGAAACATGAAGGCAAGAGTTTCCATATTCAATCTAAATGGAAAAGCATCCATTTGGTGGGAACACTTCAAGCAAGTAAAGAGGATAAGTGAAAGGAGACTGAAGTGGAAACAGTTCAAGAAGTATTTCAAGCAGAAATACCTCTCTGACAGGTATTATGATGATAAGATTAAGGAGTTCCATGAGTTGAGATTGGGACAGCAGACCATGGATGAATATGCAAATAAGTTCTTGGAATTGTTGAGGTATGTCTGGTACATCAGAGATGAAAAAGTGAAGGTCCCGCGGTTCCTGAGTGGATTGCCTCAGTCTTACAAAAATAGAATTGAGTTTTACGAACCTAGAACTCTTGAAGAAGCCATAAGGAAGGCTAAGTATTGCTATGAGAAAAGCAAGGGTAAACCTAACTACCATAAGGCATGGAAGGACAAGAAGAATGAGAAGTTTGACAAAAGAAAGAAAGGTTTCAAAGCTTCTAGATTCAGGAATCAGCAGAAGCAGCCATCCCAAGATGCGAGTAATCCAGTTGGAGTGACAGGTGGAAAGCCTAAAGAGCCACAATAGAACAAAGGTCCACTCAAATGTTGGATATGTGGAGGACCCCACATGCGCAGATATTGTCCACTCGAGAATGAAAGTGCAAGACCAGCTTATAACATTCTGTTGGAGCAGGGTCCTGCAGCTATAGAAGAAGTTGCTAGTTTAGCGAATAGATAAGTTTTGGTGGAGAGAAGATAAGATAGAGCTACGACGCCGTAGCACGTTTCCAGCTACAGAGCAGAGCTGAAAATCATGACTTTTAAGATAGAGAAGTCAAGGAAGACGACGGTACTTGAGTGGCCGAGAAGAGAGAGCTCACCCACTGCATTGAAAGCAGCGACGAAGACAGGAGGGCTCAACGACCCTCATAAAGGAAAAGGAGCAGCGAGGCTGAAGCATTGAAGACGAAGGACAGAAACAACGAAGCGGTGCACAGTACCCATGGTCAACGTCGGGAAGCATGGAAGACTGCAGAGAGATGTGGTGTGACGGAAAGTGGCTAACTCAAGTACAGATATGGTCGACTGTCACTAGTTAGGGTTTTGGGTTACTGTTGGGACAGGCCCACAGTGTTGTAATGGCAAGACCTTCAGGCTGCCTATAAAGGGATGTATTTTGTATTGTAAAAGGTTGGCATTTTGGGCATTTTAGGCCATCCAGCTAGTCAGATCATTAGTAGTCTGTTAGCTTACTGTCATTTTGTATTGTAACAATCCACAGGGATTGACAGAGAGGGAAGAGTATATTGTAAGAGAGACAATATAGAGAAAGAAAAGAGATCTAAGAGAGAGATCTCAAGATGCATATGTGGTGCAGCAAAACTGTGTTTTACCTTCCCCTGAGCTATAATGAAAACACAGTTCTGTGGATGTAACTTCCACCCTGGAGGTGAAACACGTTAAAATCGAGTGTTATGTGATTGATTTATGTGTTATGTTTACTTGTGTGTTTATCAGTTATTTCATGAACTTTGTTTACAGTTTAAGGAATGAATGTGTTAATTTGTTTACAGCAATATAGAAGGATAAACATAAGTTGAAGTCTTTGGCATGTTGTATGTGGGTTCATCTATGCTTTGCTTGAAACAGTCACTAGTCGCAGTATTAAACAGCCTGGTATGTTGAGTCCTGCGAGTCGACACGAACAACGCTAAGTACGCTGAGCCGCGGGAGTAGGTTATCGCAAGAAGGCGATACCGCATCGGCAGAGGAGCTGCGGTGCGCGATACCGTAGGTTAAGGGCTTAGCGTTGGGAGGAAGTTACGTGTCACCTGGTGAGCGGCGATGCGATAAGGCTGGAGTCATCGTGAGTCAGTGAAAGTGCACGACATGGAAAGGGACCACACGACAGTAGAAGGGACATCTCGCGGCTAGAAGAGCTGCGAGACGAGAAGATCGCGCGACGCAAGCAGAGGAGTCGTGCGACGCGCAGAGGAAGAGACCTCGTAGCTAGAAGAGTTACGAGTCGTAAGAAAAGATGCCACAGAACCTGGTCCAAGACACTTGAGTCCTTGGCCAACCCATTAGAATCACTTCGGGTGAGACTTTAGGCCGCTTCGCGGTCTGTTGCCGAAAGGGCCAGTGAGCTAGGGGTGTTGTTGGTTGATTATAGTAAACCCGGGTCTGCCTAGCATAACCAACAAATGGTTCCGTTGCCGGCTTTGAACAAACAGAGCGCTGATGTTCTAGTGGCGTCCTACGAGAGATGAACTCAACGAGTGGGTTTGGTCTAACCAGAAAGAGTTTGCTGAACGAGAGAACATGAGTCCTAAGCTGAGTACAGAGGCCTGGTTGCAAAAACATATCAGTTCAGACATACATGCGATATTTTTTCTACCTTTGGAAACGAGCTATACAACCGGTTATCCAAGTTGACGGATACAAGCATATTCAAGAAGAAAAGAAACATTGTCTGGACACCGGAGCTGATTCAGACTGTGGAGGACCTTGATAATCCACTCACGAGGACAGTAGACTTCTGGCTTGCGAGTGTGCTAGACGGCTTTGTCACAAAGTTTGCAGTTGACCAGAGAAAGAGCTTCAGCGAGGCTAAGCGCTACTTCTTCAAAGTATATCGTGGTAAGTACCTCAGATCTTTAAACTTGTCCATTAAGATGCTATTATATGAAAAAGGAACAATGGATCTAGTTTCAGATGAATAGGTAGAGATAGTAATGTCACAAGAGTTTGAAAGTGATTTTGATGACATTCGACGAACACGTAGTGGAAAGAAGTATAAAGTAGATTTCAGATCTCCAATATTTGAAGACAGTCCAGATCATACTAGACAGCAGATTCCTAGTACTACAGAAGGTTCAGAAGGGGGTATCCCTTACCACCCTTAACCCCACAGAAACAGACCGGGACTCAGAACAATCCCGTAGGAACTCCATCTAGTAGCTCACAGACAGTACCTACCACCGCTACATCACCTTCACCTACACCGCCGAGTGGTAGTCACCCAGTAAATCCACATCCACTGCATAGAAATAGAATGGGGGATGATATGAAGTTACCTATATTTAAGGGAACAGGGGCAGAAGACCCACAGCATCACTGGTTTTTATGTGAAGCCATGTGGACCATTAAAACCATCAATGATGATAATATTAAACTTGTACAGCTGGTCACCACACTCAGAGATCGCGCCTTAACATGGTATATCAAGTATACCACAGTACCCAGAACACTTGCCCAGGTCAAGACCGCCATGATTAAAGAGTTTAAGAAACCTAAGTCTGAGTCACAGTGCATAACAGAACTCAAAGACATCAAGAAACTACCTACAGAGTCGGTGTGGGACTTTGATCAGAAATTCAAAGCCCTTATAGACCAAGTCAGTTTTGAGTTTGCGCCGGAGCAGGATAAGGAATGGTTTATCGCAGCGCTGCTCCCTCACATCAGACTGCCGTTAATGCAGCAGAAACTCCAGACGTAGGATGACGCGTTGGAGATGGCAATGAAACTAGAGGCTTCACCTCTAGCTGAGACTAGTACAGGTATGAAAAATTTACAGAACCAGTTGGCTAATCTTACATTACAGTTGCATGAGCTGAAGAAAGGGAAAGAAGTTGCGCAAGAGATATGGTGCGTAAAATGTAAAGCATAGGGCCATAGTTAAGACAATTGTCCGATCTTTGTAGAATATATAGCAACAGGGGCTCCTAACCCCTTACCATAGACCCACGAACCATGGTGCGAGATATGAAAAACGTGAGGACACCTACCCCACCATTTCCCTCTACTTCAGAAGTAAGTGCAGACACCTAAGAACTTATACTGCGTCTTCTCCAAGTCTGTAGGCCATTAGGAACAAGATTGCCGAGCCTATGATCTCATGGTCAGAGCAAAGCAAAATTGTACAGAGTCCAATCGAAAACACAGGGTCCAGCAGCAAGACCACAGTAGGATCCCGCTTATGGTGGTCGGGGAGGAGGATTCAGAGGACGAGGCCGTGGAGGAGGCTTTGGCCGAGCAGAAGGCTTTGGCCGTGGTCGTGGACCAGTGACGTGTTACAACTGTGGAGTTGTAGGACACTATGCTAGGGACTGTTAGAGCCCCACTACCACATGTAATTATTGTAAATCTTATGAACACAATATTGAGGAATGTCCTACCTTGATAGCTAAGATCAGAGAACGTAAGCCAGTAGCACACCAGAACATCCAGCTTATTGCTGCTGAGTGGGACGAGCCAGAACCAAGATTCAATATTGTGACTCGTAGCGGTGTTTCTACCAGTGGGACATCGCAGGACACAGAAAAAAACACAGGGCAGGAGTGGGTGCGCAGAGCTCCTAGTAAAGCCACACCACTCGACTTGCAAAAGAACAAACAGACATTTCAGGAATCTAAGGCTTTCTTTGATGACCCTGCGCAATCAGGATCGCAGGTACCGCCGTCTAGGGGCGTACCGCAGCAAGCACCTTGTGGCGATAGCCTTGTACAGACATCGCAGGCTACCACATCTGGAAGATGCGATGAGGAGGAGATGGCAGGAAGCGTATACTCCTTCCTACGGAGTTGTCTAAAACTAGTAAGAAATGAGAAAGCTATCACAAAAATTCAGCGCATAGTCGATCAGTGTCAGCCATCTTCTTCCGTGAGCAGTACACAGTGTGCTGTTCATAATATTATAGGACATCCAAGAACAGGAAGAGAGATGTGACTCACAGCGCAGGTTGGAGAGTTTGAAATGGATGAAGTGATCCTAGATCTAGGATCGGACGTGAATGTTCTGACTAAGCAGACATGGGAACATATGGGTAGCCCTAAGTTAATCGGATCGCCTATCCATCTGAGGTTAGCTAATCAGCAGCGAGTATCACCCCTGGGTCGGTTACCGCAGGTACCAGTTGATATTGACAGAGTTCGCAGCTTTGCGGACTTTGAAGTTATAGAAATAATTGGCGATAGTAAACCCTACCCAGCACTACTAGGCATTGATTGGGCGATCGGTAACATGGCTATGATCGACCTAAAGAGAAGACAAATGACCTTTGAGGACGCGCAGATCCGGGTCATCGCACCGTTGGATCCTTTTCAGGGTCCTAGATATATTGAACCTATCCGAGCAGAAGAGGAGGCACATAACATCGAGAGCCTCTATCAGATGACTATAAACCAGAGCGACTATGTTAACCCAACCCCAGAAGGAAACATTAGTTGGAAATGCGACAGCTCATGCGCATTAGATTCAGAGGTTGGTCTAGAAAACTGGCAGAACAGACTTCACGAAGTCTCAGCGCGCAGATGTGCGTACTTGACTAAGTCATTGTGATGGATTGGCGCAGAGATCAATGAGATTCCAGCGTTTCATGGTCTAACTGATATCCAGGACTTTCTCGAGCAGTTTGAACGACAGATTCCTCATGAATAGAGGATCGCAACTATGGATCTTGCAGTAAGAGCCACACCTGCAAGATGGTGGTATGCATATAAAGAGAATATCGCATCATGGGATGATATTAAAAGATTGATGGCCATCAGATTCTCCATCGACACCGATCACGCTCAGCAGAAATACACAGGAGAAAGTAACCCCAGGTCACACATTCAGGCATGTGAACAGGATTAGTCAGACATTCCCGAGGATGAATGGGTTCACCGATTCATTCACACTTTGGACACAGTTCCAAGGAACTGGTATACAGAGACAGAATTGCGCAAGGGAACGACTACATGTCCCCTTATGATAGACAGCTTCCTACTCACCTTCACTTTTGAATCTGAGTATCCGAACGTTGATCAAGCCTTAGACATAATAAAGATCAAGATATTTGAGGACTGTACCCCATCAGTACAGACTCAGCCTGACTCGTCCGTTCAGTTAACAGAGGCGCTAGAGTGCTATAACTTTAAAGCAGAACCAGAGGACGAGGATGAGGATCCTCACAGTACCAATATTCTGGAGTCGGAAGGGACTTGTGATGTTGAGGGAACATAGCTAGAAATCCCAGAAATCACAGAGCCCATCAAGATTGCCACAGACACAGAACCTAAGTTTGCCTCTATTGGATATTATTGGAGTGATGAAACAGTCGGACAGATCGTCGATTTGTTGCATGACTATCAGGACCTATTTCCCATCAAGTTCAAAGAGATGAAGGGAATAGTTGGAGACCTTGGAGTCATGAGGATACCATTGAAGGAGGATGCTAGACCAGTAAAGCAACGTCCCTACAGATTGAATCCATGATATAAAGGCAAAGTAAAGGATGAGATCGATAAGATGCTGGCGGCAGGCATCATTGAGCCGGTAGAAGAGAGTGAATGGGTTAGTCCCATGGTTGTACAGGAAAAGAAAGCCAAAGGAGACATCAGGATCTGTGTCGATCTGCACAAACTCAACGATGCATCGCTTCACGATCCATTTTCGACACCGTTCACTGATGAAGTGTTAGACAACGTGGGAGGACAGGAGGTCTACTCCTTCACCGATGGCTTTTCAGGCTATCATCAGATTAGAATCCATCCAGAAGATCGATCTAAGACCACCTTTGCAACAGAATGGGGCTCGTTCCAGTATACGATAATGCCCTTTGGTCTTAAGAATGCACCAGCTATATTTTCTAGAGTAGTAGTTGCTGTATTTAAAGAATACATTCATAAATTCCTAGAAGTATATTTTGATGATTGGACTGTATTTGGACTCGTTGACAAGCACGTAGGAGATCTAAGACTAATGTTAGAGAAATGTAGGTAGTACCAGATTTCTCTAAACTTGAAGAAATGTATATTTTGTGCACCATTTGGTATTTTGTTGGGTCACATTGTTTGCAGACAAGGCTTGATAGTAGATCCCACAAAGATTGCCATCATTGTAAATCTTCCAGCACCCAACTCAGTCAAGCAACTGAGGAAAGTACTTGGTCATACCGGGTACTACAGAAAATTCATCAAGGGCTACGCAAAGATTACAGCACCGATGGAGAAATTACTAAAGAAGGATGTAAAATTCCTATGGAATGAGGAATGTCAGCAGAGTCTAGACACACTCAAGGAGAAGATGGTTACATCACCCATCTTAGTATTTCCAGATTGGACTAAACCATTTCATGTACATGTGGATGCGTCTGGCATCGCACTAGGGGTTGTTTTAACACAACCAGGAGAAGGAGATATTGACCATCCTATCGCATACTCCAACAAAAAGCTCTCGACAGCAGAAAATAACTACACCACCACAGAAAGAGAAGGGTTAGCTATGGTGTACGCGCTGCAGAAGTTCAGGAACTACCTATTGGGTGCCTCATTTAAGATGTTCACTGACCATTCCGTGTTAAAGTATCTGGTCAATAAGCCAGTGTTAGGGGGGAGAATCTGCAAATGGTTACTCCTCTTTCAGGAGTATGATTTCGAAATCATTGTGAAACCAGGAAGATTGAACGTCGGACCTGATCATCTGTCGCAGATAGACTCAGGAGAGGAGCCAAGTAACCTAGAGGACAATTTCCCAGATGCGCAGTTGTTTTCTATTCAGATCACAGATGACTACTATGCTGATATTATCCACTTCCTTACTACCGGAGTAGCACCTGATGAGTTTACTAAGCAACAAAAGAAGCAATTGGTTGTTAAAGCAGCATATTTCACCCTGATCGCGGGATAGTTATACAAGTTAGGTCCAGATGAAGTCCTGCGCAGATGTGTGATGCCGCATGAAAAAGAGACTATCATCAGGGAGGCACATTCAGGAACCGCAGGAGGTCATTTCGCTGGAAAGCCGACTGCGCAAAAAATCCTGGCTGCAGGATTATGGTGGCCTACGTTGCACAAAGACACTAAGGAATTTTGCAGATGCTGCAATATCTGCCAGAGGGTAGGAAAACCCTCGGGACACGATGAAATGCCGCTGTGACCGCAGGTTACGCTGCGCGCATTTGACAAGTGGGCTATAGACTTTGTGGGTCCTATCAACCCACCAGGAAAATGAACTGGCACGAGATATATCATCACTGGAACAGAGTACCTCACCAGATGGGCAGAGGCCAAAGCAGTAAAGAATTGTGATGCTGCTACAGCCGCACATTTCCTTTTTGAGAACATCATTAATAGATTTGGATGCCCAACAATTTTGATGAGCGACCAAGGTACCCATTTCTTGAACAGCACTATTGAGGCCTTGACAGAAGAATTCCAGATTCAGCACCATAAGAGCACTCCCTACCACCCACAGGCTAATGGTACGGTGGAGGCCTTTAATAAGATTTTAGAAAATGCGCTTACCAAGATCTGCAACAGCCAAAGGAATTATTGGGACCTTAGAGTTAACGCTGTAATATGGGCGTACAGGACCACATGCAAGAAACTTACAGGACACACACCTTTCATCTTGGTGTATGGACAGGAGGTTGTTATGCCCATGGAGTATATCCTTCCTAGTTTAAGAATTGCTCAGATTACCGGGATGATCAATACAGACACAGTGGAAGAAAGGCTAGCACAGCTTCTTGCCTTAGAAGAAGACAGATTCATCGCAGGATTCCATCAGACAATGCAGAAGGCACGAGAAAAAGCTTGGCATGACAGACACATTAAGAGTAAGGCTTTTTAGATCGGAGACCTAGTGCTCCTCTATGACAGCAAGTTTATTAAGTTTCCAGGAAAGTTCAAGATGCATTGGCTGGGGCCATATCAGATACAACAAGTTACAGAGGGAGGTGTCGTTCAGCTCAACAAGCTGGATGGGGAGCTTCTTCCCACTTGGATTAATGGCAGTAGGCTTAATCTCTATAGTGATAGCCACCCTGCCTCTCAGCCCTAGCTTAGCCAGTTTATGGTGGTGCAGATGTCCAGTGTAGTTGAAAGGAGACATCGCACCGGGAATGAGTCTACACCGGTAGGTATTTTAAGTATGGGGAATCACATAAGGGCGGTTCAGTTTTGCGCAAGTCATCAGGGGCTTGCGGGAAAAAAAAAAAAAAAAAAAACTTAAGTATTGTTTTACGCAGGTGATGCGGAGTCGCATCGCGGCAGTGCGATGTTTCCCCGTGCCACATACCCACTTTGAAGGAAGCAGAGGGCTAGTCAAGTCACCTTCTGACCAACAGTTAATAAGGAAATGACCGGTATATCTTACTGTAGATTTGGCAGCAGTATAATCAATTTTTCCAGATTTGGTAAATCTTCGACGAGACTGGCGCCTGTACACACACGTTTCAAGGGAAATTCAATCGGATTTCCGCATTTATTTAGGATCGGATGTCAGACGGGTGTGGTCTTGTCTAGGCATTTATTACGACTGACGGGTTCAGTCTAGATGACTGTTGCGTCCGGGATTACCATATTGGGCATAAAAGCAGAAAGTATTCAATTGGGACGGTTACGTTTGCAGAAAAACAGAGAGCTATAGAGTAAGTTGTTAAGAGTTCTCTGTGCAGAGCTCAGTTTGTTACAGAGTGCTGTGATTTTCAGAAGTTGCAGCCATTGCACGTCCACCGTTTTACACTGAGTGTATTCTGTCCGAGGATGAACCTATAGAAAACATTTTGAGAAGGTTTCAGCGTGACAGCCTTGTGTCCGCCATGACAACGCCGCCCAAGGTTGTGAAATTAGGTACATCACAGGTCAGACAGCCGCTAAGGATGAAGAGTCAAGCACCGGAAGTAGAAGTTGTCACCAAAGTCTCTGCTAAGGAGAAGAAGAACTCCGAGCCGATCACTGAAGATAAGAAAGCAGAGCAGAAGAATGATGAGAAGAAATCTCCCACCGGGAAGAAAGTAAACATGAGAAAAAGAAGACAACGGGAGTAGGTCGCCGACCTATCTGGTCAGCTAAGAGAAGAACGAGAGATTGCGGAGGCAACGAAACGAAAATTTGACGATCAGAGGCAGCATGAGTACCTGGAGCACCTTGAAGAGAAGAAAAGTGGAAGAGGACAGGAAACCCAGCAGACGGTAGAATTCTAGCATGCAGACACAGCCTTGTTCTCAGAATGGAACTCATGGTTTGTATCCCTTCCATATAAAAGGCTCCAGGCCGAGCGGCATGTTTTGAGAATCCTGGAAGATACAGATTTATATCTTCCGTATCGCGCGAGCTCTAACCCAGATAGAGAGGAGTTCTCATGATACTAGATATTTGAATCCTTATGGTAGGCATAAGGATAGCAGGTCTTGCAAGCGAAGAGACCGCGTGCATAACAATAAGGAACGGTACGACAGACCTACGAACTAAGTTAACAAGAGGACTCCAGCATTAGTCAAGCTATGCTTTACTCGGCACAGGAGCGTGTCGAAGCAATGCAGAATGAAGTCACAGGACTTCGAGACAAGTTTAATAAGGCTTCACAGGAAGCCAAGGCAAAGCTACAGCAGGAGGACCCCGCTGGTAGTGGCTCGAGGGCGAGCCACAAGTAAGTGTTAGGGGACTGTTGGAGCAGGGTCCCGCAGCTACATAAGAAGCTGCTAGTTTAGCGGATAGATAATTTTTGGCAGAGAGAAGATAAGATAGAGCTACGACGCCGTAGCACGTTTCCAGCTACAGAGCAGAGCCAGAAACCATGACTTTTAAGATAGAGAAGTCAAGGAAGACGACGGTACTTGAGCGGCCGAGAAGAGAGAGATCACCCACTACATTGAAGGCAGCGACGAAGACATGAGGGCTCAGCGACCCTCATAAAGGAAAAGGAGCAACGAGGCTGAAGCATTGAAGACGAAGGACAGAAACAGCGAAGCGGTGCACAGTACCCATGGTCAGCGCCGGGAAGCATGGAAGACTGCAGAGAGCTGTGGTGTGACAGAAAGCGGCTACCTCAAGTACAGATATGGCCGACTGTCACTAGTTAGGGTTTTGGGTTACTATTGGGACAGGCCCACAGTGTTGTAATGGCAAGACCTTCGGGCTGCCTATAAAGGGATGTATTTTGTATTGTAAAAGGTTGGCATTTTGGGCATTTTAGGCCATCCAGCTAGTTAGATCATCAGTAGTCTGTTAGCTTACTGTCATTTTGTATTGTAACAATCCGCAGGGATTGACAGAGAGGGAAGAGTATATTGTAAGAGAGACAATATAGAGAAAGAAAAGAGATCTAAGAGAGAGATCTCAAGCTGCATATGCGGTGCAGCAGAACTGTGTTTTACCTTCCCCTGAGCTATAATGAAAACACAGTTCTGTGGACGTAACTTCCATCCTGTAGGTGAACCACATTAAAATCGAGTGTTATGTGATTGACTTATGTGTTATGTTTACTTGTGTGTTTATCAGTTATTTCATGAACTTTGTTTACAGCTTAAGGAATGAATGTGTTAATCAGTTTGTAGCAATATAGAAGGATAAACATAAGTTGAAGTCTTTGGCATGTTGTATGTGGGTTCATCTATGCTTTGCTTGAAACAGTCACTAGTCACAGTATTAAACAGCCTGGTATGTTGAGTCCTGCGAGTCGACACGAACAACTCTAAGTGCGCTGAGCCGCGGGAGTAGGTTATCGCAAGAAGGCGATACCGCATCGGCAGAGGAGCTGCGGTGCGCGATACCGTAGGTTAAGGGATTAGCGTTGGGAGGAAGTTACGTGTCGCCTGGTGAGCGGCGATGTGATAAGGCTGGAGTCATCGCGATTCAGTGAAAGTGCACGACGTGGAAAGGGACCACACGACAGTAGAAGGGACATCTCACGGCTAGAAGAGCTGCGAGACGAGGAGATCGCGCGACGCGAGCAGAGGAGTCGCGCGATGCACAGAGGAAGAGACCTCGCAGCTAGAAGAGCTGCGAGTCGTAAGAAAAGACGCCACAGAACCTGGTCCAAGACACTTGAGTCCTTGGCCAAACCAGTAGAATCACTTCGGGTGAGACTTTAGGCCGCTTCGCGGTCTGTTGCCGAAAGGGCCAGTGAGCTAGGGGTGTTGTTGGTTGATTATAGTAAACCCGGGTCTGCCCAGCATAACCAACACATTCAAGGGTAGTCCCTAGAATTTATGCAGCACTGGTGGAATTCCAGGAAGATCACCAGTCAACTGTGGTTGAAGTTGCAGGTACAATTGTTGAACAATCTATTTCTATTTTGACTGACCCTGGTTCTACTCACAGTTACATTACTCCTAGAGTAGTGGAGATTTGTGCTTTTAAGAAGTTAAAGCATAGAAAATCTTGGTTAGTTCAGCTAGCCACTGGGACTAAGAGAAAGGTCAGTGAAGTGGTAGAGAAATGTCCATTGGTCATGAACAAATTGATCACTTGTGTAGATATGAATGTTCTACCGCTTGGTTCCTATGATGTTCTCAATGGAATGGATTGGTTAGAAGCTCATAGAGTGAAGCTTGACTGTTACAATAAGACTTTTGAATGCATGGATGAAGAAGGAAACCCAGTAGTTGTGAAAGGTATTTCGAAGGTAATTTCATTAAGGTAGGTTCAACAATGCAGTTAAAGAATTTATGTAGGAATGGTTGCCAGTTGTATACAACTCATATTCTGGAACCCATAGGAGATGAAACTCCTAGGTTGGAGGACTATCAGGTGTTACAGGAATTCAAGGATGTGTTTCCTGATGAGATTCCAGGGCTTCCTCCAAAGAGGGACATTGATTTCACCATTGAACTTGTGCCAGGAGCGGCACCAGTGTCCAAGACACCCTATAGGATGAGTACATCGAATATGCTAGAGTTGAAGATACAACTGCAAGAGTTGTTGGAAAATAAGTATATCCGGCCAAGTGTTTCTCCTTGGGGAGCACCGGTTCTGTTTGTAAAGAAGAAGGATGGTACACTCAGGTTATGTATTGATTATAGACAGTTGAACAAGTTTACTGTGAAGAATAAATATCCTTTGCCAAGGATTGATGACCTATTTGATCAAATGAGAGGAGCAAAGGTATTTTCCAAGATTGACTTGAGGTCTGGTTACCATCAGGTGAGAATCAAGGATGAAGACATTCATAAAATAGCCTTCAGAACAAGGTATGGACATTATGAGTTTGTAGTGGTACCATTTGGTCTCACAAATGCACCAGCTACATTTATGTGCCTTGTGAATAGTGTCTTCAGCACGTATTTGGACAAGTTTGTTCTTGTTTTCCTTGATGACATTCTTGTTTATTCTAAGAATGAGGAAGAAAATGAAGAGCATTTGAGGTTGACAGTGCAATTGCTCAGGGAGCATCAGCTGTATGCAAAGCTGAGAAAGTGTGACTTCTATAGAGATAGAACTCAGTATTTGGGTCACATTATCTCAGAGGAGGGTATATCTATGGACCTTGAAAATATTGAAGCCATTATGAATTGGCCCACTCCAAGAAATGTGAAAGATGTAAGATATGTTATGGGACTTGCAGGATACTACAGGAGATTCATTGAAGGATTCTTCAAAGTTGCACATGCCATCATTTCTTTGCAAAAGAAGGGGATAAAGTTTGATTGGACATCGAGGTGTGTATAAAGCTTCTAGCCGTCGAAGAATCATCTCACTAGTGCACTAGTATTGAAAGTTGCAGATCTAGAGAAAGACTTTGTGGTGTGTATCGATGCATGCAGACAAGGGCTTGGAGGAGTCCTTATGCAAGACAACCACGTGATATGTTATGAGTCGAGAAAGCTGAAGGAGCATGAGAAGAACTATGCCACTCACAATCTAGAGCTTGCAGCCACAGTGCATGCTCTCAAGATGTGGAGGCATTACTTGATGGGTAGAAGATTTGAACTGAGGACAAACCATTGTGGTCTGAAGTATCTATTTGATCAGCCTACTTTGAATGCTAGGCAAGCGAGATGGCTGGAGTTTTTATGTGAATTTGATTTTGAAATCAAGCACATAAAGGGGAAAGAGAATAAGGTAGTTGATGCACTCAGCAGGAAGGTGCAGGCAATGCATGTGGCATCTCTTAGTATTTCCCAATCAGATTTGAGGCAGCAGATTGTTAATCTTACTGCTGGAGATGGATTGTATGAGCAGGTAAAAGACAAATTGCAGCAGCAAAGTCTTGAGAAGAGGTATGAGGGATATAAATTAAAAGAAGATGGACTTCTTACTTATAAAGGAAAAATTTATATTCTGAATATAGCATATTTGAGGAAGTTGTTATGGATGAAATCCATCAAGCTCCATATTCTGGTCACCCAGGATACCAGAAGACAATTGGTACAGCCAGAAAGCAATAATTTTGGCTAGGAATGAATAAGGATATGGCTGAATACATTTCAAGGTGCATGAAATGCCAGCAGGTAAAGGTTGAGCATCAACACCCTGCAGGTTTGTTACAGCCTTTACCAGTTCTGGAATGGAAATGGGAAATTATTTCCATGGATTTTATTACAGGATTGCCGATGACTAGGAGATAACATGATTCCATCATGGTTGTGGTAGACAAGTTGACAAGGCACTATTACATTTCGACCCAAAATTCGACGGTTACTTCCGACGGCGCATGGATTTTGTCTTTTAAACTCACCAAAAATAAGGAAGTTAAATTTTTTTTTTAAAGGTTTGGGAATCACCGTCGCTTAAGTGACAGCTAGGCTCATAAGCGTCGCTTAAGCGACGGCTAGCCTAGCAAGCGTCGCTTATGAGCCAAGGACCCCTTAGAGATAGTTTTTCTTATGTTTTACATGTGTTG